>VZTT01022767.1:0-25697 GCA_013400855.1 Buphagus erythrorhynchus
TGACCCTCCTGCTGTCCAGGACTTAGAAGGTGCCTTGTCCCACACCTGTGGGTGCAAAATACCCTGTGAGAGGCACTTGCCAGGGTTTGGTAAATGGCTGATTGGAACTGGGTGTGACAAGGTCAAGGGTGATGTCCAGCATTGTCCCACCTGCTTTCTTGTTCTCCAGGTGCATGTTTGCCTACAAACTGGGCCTCCAGGATTTGCCACAGTCAGTGGCATTTTTCAGTGCAGTGGATATTGACCAGTGCTTAAGGAAAGAGGTGACCATGAACTGTGTGACACCGTCAAATCCCATGGGGATGGAGAAGTATGGCATCCCTGAAGGTGAGCGGAGTCTGTGCAAGCTGCCCCCTGTAATCTCCTCTGCACAAGCCTCCCCAGTTTAAGCAGAGCACTTGGCCTAAATTGTCATTCCCTGAGGGCTCCTCTGTTCAGCTGAGGCACCTCACGAGCCCCATGGTTCCTGACACATCATCTGACTTCCAGGGCAACCACTGTGCTGCAGCCTGCCCCTTTCTTCAGTCCTTGAGCAGTTTGTGCTGTTGCTTTCCAAATGTTTGTGACAGTGATGAGCCAGGCCTGGCTCTGTTCTCCCACGCTTTGTTTGCTTTGTACCTCTTGGAGGAGCCCTCCTGTGCTCTTTTAACACAAACCAAATTTAATTTCTTCTTCTCTGAAAGGAAGCACTTCAACAACCTTGTCTATTTTACCCTGTAGACCCAAACTTTTCCATCTTCCATTCCTTTCCCTCCTTCCCTGCTCTCCCTTAGCTGAGCACAGCTCTGTTCAAAGAATTCTGATGTTGCTGGGTGCTTCCTCAGCAGTCCCAAGGCCTCAAGTCATCCTTATCTGCACTCAATGTAACCCTCCAGTTGCTGCAAGCAAACATTTAACTCGTGGCTGGGAAAGCAGCTCCTCCTCACTGTGCAACAGCTCTTTCCCTGATAAGGGAAGAACCTGCCCTCAGATTTTTTCTCTCAGTCACTGCACACATCAGATGCTCCACCCTTAAGTAACCTTTATTAGGACTCTTACAGGCAAAGGGTGCTTTTAGAAACAGGATTTGTGCTCTGTAGGCAAAAAGGGCACTTTTCACCAAGAACAAGGCAAATTAAACAAGTGCATAACAATCAGGGTCAGCAAAAACATAACAGCAAAACTGTGCAAAACCAGCCTGGGCAGAGGAAGCTGTGGCCTCTCACTGCTCAGGAGCTGCACACAGCAGCTTCAACTCCAAGGCAGAACAGCTCATGTTCCCAGCTCCCTACTGGTGCTGGTTTCTGCATTCTCACCACCACCCAAAACAGAAGTCTGAATAAATTTAGGGCTTTCTGTGCTAGATGCTCTGAACTAAAGCAAATCCCAACCATCACTCTCTTACGTTGCACAGCTGAGTGTACTGCAGGGAACTGACTGTCCCCTTGTCTTCCAGGGGAAGCACTGGATATATATCAGATAATTGAAATAACCAAAGGTTCGCTGGAGAAGCAATGACAACACCAGAGTGCCAGGACAATTGTCCAGACCGCGTGCCAAAGCCTCCCTGTCCTTTCAGAAGCAGATCTTTTGGCAGGGACTGATCCCAGTCACTCCCTTTCCATTTTGCTGTAAGAAGGGATGTTCCTGGGGAAGATTTTTTGTAGCAGCACATTCAAACAGCAGAGGCACTTCTGATGGCAGCAGCCAGCTGTAAAACCTGAGACAGGGGCCAGAGTTGCTCCCGTGGACACAAAGGAAGAAGGCATAAGTATTTGGCAAGAGAAGCAATAAACCATCATCTCCATATCTGCAGCCTCTGAGACCAAGGCAAGTCCACCATGGAATGGGCACTGTGAGAGGAGGCAGTGGCAGCAACCCCAGTTTATTTTTTTCTCTGTCTCTTCTTTTTGGGTTCCTGGTTCTCATCTGTCTGCTCCGCTGTGCTGCTCTGGAGAGGGGAGGGAGAGAGCAGCAGTAGAGTGTGATTGTTTTTGTGTGAGTAGTCTAAGGAATGTTTACCTAGAACAAGAAGCCAGCTGTGCAGAACAGGATTTAACTCTTTTATTCTCACTAACAAAATTACCAGAATATGGGATTCCTGTCAGCCACTGAGACTTTCCTCATGGGCCACCCCCTCTCCAGTTCATGCTGGAACTTAGACCACGGGCTACCAGTGGCACAGAACAGGGACTCTGTCCTGTATTTTGGCTTGTTGAAACACTCAGGAAAATATGGACAGAAGCAACAATAAAAACCTGGACAATCAGCAGAGTAATTTGTTTATTCTTCTTAGCCAGCGCACTGCACTGCCTTCACCAGCACTATGTAGTAGAGATGGGTCTGAGGAGAATGATGCCTTGCAGAATTTGCCCTGCCAAGTCTTTATCTACAAAAACTTCCATACAAAACCACTTTGCATCATGCTGCAAAGGTCTGATCCTGGCCAACAGTTTCACTTCCCCAAGACCAGGGACACAGAGCTGGTGCATGCAAACAAAGGCCACTCAAAGCAGAGGGCTGGGGTGTAGGGGGTGTTCTGAGAGAAACTGTTCACTCCTTCTTGTCAGCTTAGTATTGAAGTGAGAGCTAACCCGGGGAAGACAAGCTGCTCTAACCTCACACATTCCTGCACAACTCACAAATACAGCTGGCTTCTAAAGAGGAGGAAAGCTATCAGTAAAAGCAGCTAAATGAGTTCTGACCTGGTCGTTGTGTGGCTCGTTCTCAGCATCCTCTGAGTTGTGCTCCTGCAGGGCGCTGTCCAGCACGGACGCGTTGATGCGGAAATCCCGGGAAGTGCTCAACTTCATGTACTGCATCAGGTTCACCTGCAGCAACCAAGGGGGAACCAGGCAGGGAAAACATTAAGCCATGAGCATCTTAAGTTTGGTTTTCTACCCTGCCTAGTCCTTTGCACAGCACTGGGAGAGAGTCTGTCACAGTAATAATGCAGGATTGAAGTACAAAGTGGGTGAAAAAGCACCTGCCCCTGTGCAGTCCAGGGCCCATTTACATTTTCCTAAAAGCCAAGTGATTGCCAGCTACTCTCACCCTCATGTAGGACCTCGTTGTACATTTCACGACACAGACTGGGGAGAATGAGGAAAGCTGGCACGAGGTGTGCATGTTCCTGCTTCATCAAGAACCACATGTAGGACTGATGTTGGCATGGTCTGGTATCAATGTGGCAACAACTCAGCAGTGTTGGGCCAGGATCATGGGCAAGGGCTGAAAGATCCTTACACCTTCCTAATTTGAGCATTAGAAACTTTAACAGCAGCCCTCCACCATGCCATTGATCCCACTGTTCTATCAGGTTCAGGTCCCAGAAGATCCCTGCTTTACATTACCTTTGACTTCTTGGAGAGATGGATAAGGAACTTCTCATACTGCTCAATTGCAAAAATCAGGTTTGGGATTGGCTTGGTCTCCCGAAGCACCTTGGCCTGAAATATGAGGAGTGAGATAGGTCAGATTTGGAAGGGCACAATGGCACTGTAGCATGACATGAAGACCACAACATTCCCAGTTTAGAGAAGTCTTCAGTAGCCTTGCTCTGTACCAGTCCTGCCCCACCCAGCAAGCCTTGCCAGCTTTGTCACTAGTTTTAAATTGACTCCCAGGATGGTTCTGCAGTGAGGCTCTCCTGTGTGTGGTTTTATGCTCTGCCTGCAGTCCACAGCCCTGATATCCCTGTCAGCAGCTCCTCTGCTCCAGCTCTCCCGAGGCATCACAAGCACGGGCTATTCAAGCGAAGAGCACCCTGACGTTTCACCATATTGTTGTCCTGTTTATTTACCACCACTGGTGTTCATTCCCCATGGTGACAGGGACAAGGACACGCAGCATTTCAGCCCATTTCCATACACCCAAGGAAGAGCTAGGAAGATCATACTTGTGGCTTTTTTAAACCCTTAACATCACAGGAATGTCTGGGACAGCTGACGAGACAGAGAAAATGCTGTCTGGGAGCACCAATAAAGGACATCATGGACCAGGAACCTGCCAGCCTGCTCACTTGCTCCCAAACAAATAATCTAGTCATTTTAAACTGCTTTACTTTAGTGGAATTCATTCCTTCCTTCATATTTTAACTGATAAAATTAAGAAACACAAAGAGGATGCAATATCAGTTCCAATATATTTGTCCATATCTGTAATTTCATAGCTTACCCCCAAATGGTAAAAATATCAGACAAGGCAGACTATCCAGATTGATCTTTGTTTCATGACCATGAGATTTTAAGCTGCATTTAGTGAAGATGGCTTTTTTGTTGTGTTTTTTGGTAGTATTTTGTTTGTTTGCCCTTTTTTAGAATTTTCTCTGAAGTTACAGTAGATTAAATTTTATTTTTACTTAAAGGCCCAAATGACAAATTGTCTGGTGATCTGTAAGAAGCCACCAGGTACCACAAGCCTCAAGGTGTATGATCCTGCAACTACAGCCCATGTTCAAATGGAGTGAGTCAGTCTTACCATTACTGTGGAGACTGCAGCAGCTTCACCCTCCTTCTTCTTCTTTTTCTTCTCTTCTACAAAGCTTAAGCTCTCACTGTGAATGTTCTGAAGGAGGATGCCAAAAGATGTGTCATTAGAGGGTGAGCAGGGAAGAAAGGCCAGCCAAGAAAGGCCAGAGAAGTCCTTGCTCTAGCCAGCTAACAGCATTACCAGCTAGGTAACAGGTAGTGATATAAGGGTGGAATTAGGTGTGATGTCAAAAAAAAAAACAACAAGAAACTAATTTCATCATTTATACATTCAGAAATGTGCATGTATGAGAAGTCCCCAGCAGGGATAGCTCTGCACACCATGACACCTTCCCCAATATGTTGTACAATTCCTGTGGTCCTCACACAAGTACCCAGTTCCTCTCCAGACAGATAAATCCCAGCTCCAGCACTGCAGTCTTTGGCGCCCACATTACTTCACACTGTGATGACTGCAGTGTTGTTGACCTTTATTTGCCATTGTGGTTAACAGCAGTATTAATCTCATCCAAAAAACCCCACATGAACAGAGGGGAACAAAACCCAGCTAAAACCCAGCTCCTTTCCTGCTCAAGCAGAAATCAGCATGCTCAGTCCCAATGGTGCTGAAATATCTCATACTATATTTGATAAAGTAAAGCTTGAACTGTAAGAAACTCAGGTCATGTCAAGAAGATTAATAATCCCCAAGGGTGCCCGTGTACTGCAGCTGATACACCACTCAGCCTAAGATAGACTGGCTGTGATTGTGCCAGTTAATTTAGGCCTTACCTGTACGTAAGTAATGAATGAGTAACACTGTGGGGTCAGATGGGAACCTGAGAGCTTCACCTGCAAAGGAGCAGAGAGAGAGGTTGGTGTTACTCCTAAGTCAAGGCAATGAGCCATTTTCCCAGAAATCTGCTTGTACTCACCAGCTTTTCCAGTCTTCCTGGAATTGTATTTGAGCTGCTGCGGCAAGCCTGGATATACTGCAAGGAAAACAGGAGTTTCTTCTACGTGTGCTGTTCCCATCCTGTATCCAGGCAGAGCTCAAAGCTGCTCATACAATGGCACAGTGGGGAGGGCAAGATTTGCACAACTATCCTCCCCAGTGGCTTGTTATATCCCAAGTGCCATGTCTGCATTCCAGAGCTCTGAGAGGAGAGCTCTGGGGCAGTCACCACCTCGTCTCAAAGGAACTCCACAGACCTGTGTTTCATGGCCCAGTTCCCCCAGGTCCTGCTTCAGGGAGTGGGAATGAGTGGCAAGGGCAGGGCTGGTGGCCACTGTGAGAACACTGTGAGTGCCCTTCGTTGTGCACACAGTAGTGGAGAGGAACCCACAGCACACGCTGGAAACAGCAACTCAGAGCCATGCAAAGCCAAATGCAGCTAGAGAGAAGCTTTCCTTTTATCTCCACTGGTACAACTATCACTGCTCAGAAAGGTCACAAAATTGAGGGCATGAAAGCCAATAGAACAAGGGCTCAACTCTCCTGCAAGAGATCAACAGCCCAGTCCCGAGTGTAGCTGCTGCCAGGGGTCACTGTGAGCTTGCTGCAGCACATGGGGAGAAGGTTTTTAGCTCAGAGGCAGCCCACTGAGTCAGCAGAGCACACTCACGTGTTTGATGAGGGAGGTGAGAATTGTGTATGTCTTGCTAAGGCTTCTCAGCAGTGTGTCCACACAGCTCCCTGCTGGGAGTGCAGTCTGCACCAGCTCATGATAGACTGTCAGAAGAGTTCCCAGCTGCAGAATTATACCTTTCTCCAGAGCCTGAGTTTGGTTTGATGCCTGAGAGGAGTCTTCTAGAAGAAAGAGATGAATATCTGGTGAATATATATCTAATGAATACGATTGTGCAGGTGGGAGGCAGAAAAGACCATCTTTGTGTCTGATTCATAAAGCCCCAGGGGGGCAAGGGGAAAATAATCACTGGAGAGATTTTGTGACAACAGCCTTATCTTACTTTGTTCATGTGGAACCAGCTCAAGGGAGAATTTAACCTGACCTCAGATGATGCCATCTCAAAATCCTCAAATATCTTTTTGCTTTCTGTCTTTATCTGCTTTGACAAAGGTGTAAACAGTAAGAACTGGACCACTTTCATTACCTGATGTGTCTGACCCCAGACTGGTGAGTTTCTTGATAAGCCAATCCACCTCTTCAAGGACCTTATCCACCTGACCCAGAACCAGCAGCTGAGACAGAAACAAATGACAAAACAGGTTTTTGGAGGAGTTTGGCACAACGGGAACCTGCAAGCTGCTCCAAGCACAGTAGCCCTGGACACTGCAGGTGTCACACACACACTGCTCTGACTCACACAGACAGTGGGGGCTGCAGTCTTGGCATTCACTACAGCAAAATGGCACCGACCCTCCACTTCTATGTCCTGGGCAGAGGAGAGAAAACAAATTCTGGTGAGTAAAACTTTAACTGCTGTCACATAGTTTGCACCAGAGATGCACTCAATTCTGACAGCACTATGTGATGGAGAGCTCAGCTGCTCCTGCATCATACCTGATCTATATCTCCCAGGCAGGCGTGGATGTCTTGTGCAAGTTCCCGCAGGAGACCCACAGGGCTCTTGTAGAGAACATGGACACTGAAGAGCAGAGACAGCAAACCCTTGCAGCAAGAAATATCCTCTGTGGGGAAGAGGAAGTGACATAGTGCCAGGTGCAGAGCTTGCCTAGCTACTTAGGAACATCAGACATCCAGTGAGGGAAAGTCTCAGATTCAGTATGGATTTACCAGTAGGTGAAAATCCTATCAAAATACCCCAGCTACAAAAGCAGGGTTTAAAACATCAGGCATCCCATATAATAGTGCAAGGGGAACTATGGCCCACTGGAGCTGTTGGGTAATAGAAAAATGGTGACCAAAAGCACTGAGGAAATGCAATACAAACTCTTGTCTGACAAGAGTACTGTCTTTCAAGAGTAAAAATCCCAACTGAGCCTAAATAACAAGGGAGAAAAGTCAAGTATGTGAGTGCCTTCCTTTTCTTCAGAAATGCTAATAGTTTTAGAGAAGGAGTTCCCTCTCTAATACTCATAATCACAATGTTGTGGCAATCTGCCATAGAATGGGACCTGAATGTATCTTGACAAAGAGGTAAAACCAGGACAGAGCATGTAAGGGTCTAATGTCAGACCTGACACATCACATCTAAACATGCTCCTCAAAGCTTACTTACCAAGAGCATTTTCTTTGCAAACTTTAACTGTCCAAGTCAGGAACTGAAGGAACTATTTAAGAGGAGAAAAGATATCATGACTTTGATCATTCAAATTCAAAACACAAAACTACTACTAATAATAAAAATTCAAGACAATGAATCACAGCAGAGGAAGATGAGTAGAGAACCCAGCTGTGCTCTATTATAAAGTTCCACAGGGGACACTTAGCCTACTAACAAGTCAAAAGCTGAGACCCAGGACAGGGTAATGGCTATACATTCCCTTGGACAGAGTAACAGCTCCATTTAATTTAAGGTAAATGATGACTCCAGACTTCTGGCACAGCTAGAGCAGTTCCTAGCTTGTAAAATTGGGGCACTTTAGAAAATGACTCCTTGCATGGAAGGATTTAGGCACTCAGCCAGTTTGGACTGGACACAAGTCTGCTGGCCTTTCTTGCCTCTGCTCCTGTGTGGAGGCCACACCACAACTAGGCTATGTTAGGAGTCCCTGCTCAGGCAAACAAATCATTCAGCTGCCCAAAGGCAGGATCAGAATGTGCAGGAGTAGGATGGCAAGACAACTTCCTCTTAAGTGTCCTTGCAGGTGTGTGACAGGAGAGCCCTTCACAGTGTAACAAAACTGTCCCTTTGACCTGGTGTGGTGTGTGGGAGGAGGCAGGACACACATGTCAGAGCCCACAGATGCCAACCCCAACTGATAATCTCCTTCCCATACTATGGTTGTGACAGCCAGCCACCACATGAAGGCTGAGGAGTACCTGCTGTGATGCTGGATCCAGGAGTTTGGACAATGTGGAGAGAACTGTGATGAGTGACTGCGTTTCCTTGGCATTGAAGTCATCTTCAGCACTGCTAAGCTGGTTCACCAGGGACCTCTGGTTAGGGGAAGGAAAACACTCCCTGAGTGTGAATATGTGTTGCATAAGCAAATAACCAGAAGCTGCAAGCAGATAAAGGGATCAGCAGCAAGGAGAATGACAAAGAGTACAAAACCAGGACTCTTCTCAAGAACAAGTGCTGATTTTTGATAGGAGTGCTTACATACAGTTCTGCATATGGTCAGTGTGACTTTTAGAATACTCAGGTAAGTTTATGCTGCACTGAAGAACCTAGAGTTCTGTAAATACACATGCACATCCACCCAGCTCTGTAGGGCACCCTGAAGAAGCCTTCCTTAGGGATCAGAAACTTTTCTGAACTGCTAGTGAATCAGCCACAGTTGCTATCACATACTCAACCCTGTGGTCAAGCAACAGAGAGCTAGCAGTGTTTCCTGCCAGAATCCCAAATGCTTTGGAACACTTGCAGCACAGTGGTACTCACCTGAAACTGTCGGATCTGGAAGGCAGCTTTCTCTGTGACATTAATATCCGCTTCTTCTGCGTCACCATCAGTAATATCTGGCAGAGACAGAGAGGTGCAGAAAAAAAGCTAAATGCCAAGAGCAGAATACAGGATTTATTTCCTAAAGTGGGAAAGACTGCTCACAGCTAGAGGAGGAATACAGGCTGCAGAACCATGGTGAGCTGAAAAACATGTTAAAGGCAAACTTCAAATAGATGAATGCCCCCAACTATCCTCTGCTGACAGACTGAGAGCTCTATAAAGGCAGGTAAAATATATCTCTAGAACTTGCCTCTGGTGTGAAAATCTGTGCTACTAAGCTCACTTTGTTACTGAGAGACAAGAACCAGACCCATCTCTTCCTAGTTATGGATAAAGGGTGCTGGGTCCCTACCTGCCCACACATGGGCTGGAACCTGGAGGGTAGAAACCAGAGCAGAATTGTACCATGTGCCTACCCAGGGCTTGCAGAAACTGGGGGATCCTGGCAGGGTACAGCTGCTGCACTGTGTTGAAGATCCGCAGCAATCCTTCCAAGCACAGAAGTGAAATGCTTTTGCCTTTCTTCTTTCCTGATTCTTCAACAACGGTGGGAATTGAAGTGTACCTCCAAAGCAGAACCCTGTAGGATGGAAGATGAGATTTACTCCAGTAAAGCTGGCTGCACAGGGCAAGAACTAGATTCTATTCTTAGGATCGCATTTTTAATATAACTAAACTGCAAGGTCTTTTACCTAGAGAAGAAGGGTGGAGGAAGAGATCTTTTTTAAGAAGATTTTATTTCAATGTCAGGAAAACAGATACTGCATTCTTCCTGCACAGCTAAATAATTTAATTCTTTCCAGGTGCCAGGGGACCTTCCAGTCCCATTTCAAGTCCATCTTTATGCAATCATTTCTTCCACCCAGCTTTCCCTCTTTCTCAGACTACCCTGACCACTGGTGTCAAATCCACCAGCGACAAAAAGAGCTTTTCTCATGGCATGTCAGGACTGTGAAACGTCAGAATTCACTACAGGGCTCTTTATAAATAAAATCAGAAAGGTAAAGGCAGGCAAAGCAAAGTAAAAAGCTGTGAGGAAAGCAAAATTGTTTGGCCTAAAGGAGACTTTTCTGTTTGTAGGCAAACATCTTTTTCCTGCTTCCCTAACCCCACTTCTTCCCTTTTTTGTTCCCTCTCCTTTCTTCTCATTAGTTCTGTTGCCTGCACAGATGATCTTATTCTGTTTCAATGTCCAATCACGCAAAACATGTAGCTCACATGTAGTCCTAATGACTGCAACAAAAATAGCCTCTATTATTTGGGGTGAGACACAAAACCGGCATTATGCATGGCAGGGGTAATTTGCATTTTGTGCTCTCTGCTGACTGGGCTCTGAAAAGACCCCATGCAGATATGACCTAGATTCCAAAAGACATTTACATGGTTCACATTCTTGGATTTCCAAAGGATTAGATGCGTGAATGTCTTCAAGCATCTTGCAGAAGTCCTAAACAAATGCTTTCTAAAGCTTGTGTCCCTCATACATCTGTTTTGTTCTGTACTCAAAGTGAATTTTAACTTTGCTATATTCCAGAGGCCTCAAGAATCCAGCCTATAATCATCTTACCTTCCCTATGACAATGAGTGATGAACAAGAAGTCAGAAAGAAGCTGAAAATGTTTGATGGCATTTGGTTCTTCCAGGCCAAGTTATTAAAGCTGTATCACTCACTATGGCACAGAAACTCTAGTGGCTCCACTTGATCTCTCAGGGGCACAGAAAGGCAGTGACCTCAACCCAACAACAACAACAGTTTGAAACAGTTCTGGGCTGCATTCTTCTTTCAAAACCCCATCTGAGAATCAAAAATCCCCTAAAATGCATTGCTGATGTCTCCATATGCCCCACTGACTCACTGTGTGATTTTGCAGAGGTTCTGGAACATCTTCTCTGGATTTTGTCCGTCTGGTCCGTCCGTTTGTCCCGTCTCCTCCAGCTGCTGCACCTTCTGCAGAGCGACACTGACAGCGTAGCGCAGGAACTCTGTGCTGGAGCGCAGCACGGCCAGGCTCTCCTCGTGGCTCTGGGCATTGTCCCTGCAGGACCAGGAGAACTGTCAGGGAACTGGGGATGCACAGAGCAAGCTCAGGGATGGCCTGTGAGATCCAAAACTTAATATGCATTTGCAAATAAGATCTCTGGCTGCACTGAGGGTGGAAAAGACCCTTTGATTTGGTAGCCTGTAGTGAACACTTGGAGGGTAAGAGTTCAGCAGCCTTTCCAGGCTCACTAACACATGTTATGAATTGATGTCTGGCTCTGCTCCACAGAGGACTGGACACCTTCTTACCTGAACAGAGCTGTGAGCAGAGTAGATACAAAACCCATGGACAGGAAGCTCCGTGCAGTTTTGTTGCTCAAGGCAGATTTGTTCTTTCCAGCTTTCTCCCTCAGGATTTCAGAGAGTTTGTTGTAACATGTAAACAGGCCGAGGACATCCTCAAACTTGTTCTTACTGCAATAAAATAGTAGAAAGCATTAACGGAGAAGATGCATTCTTGGAGTTTCCCATGTGAAGCTTCAGCTGCCAAATTACACAATGACACTGCCTAAATGATGAAACCTATTACATCTCCATCTCCCTGCCTCCCTAACAGTGTATACCTCACCCAATCCTCCTCAACCTACTCCTCTACAAGATGTCAGGTCCCATCTCTCACAACACATGACATTCCAAAGGAAAACACTCCCCAAGACTCTGTGAGTGGCTGTGCCACCAGGCACTCAAGCTCAGATCATTGATTCTGTGTTGGCACTACCATCCTGTGCCTGCAATGAGGCTGTACTCCAAAGAGCTGAGTAAATAATAGCACAGCTACTGCTAGAGGGTAAGATATAATATTTTACCTGAAATTCCCGATTTTGAAATTGTACTCAATCAGAACCTCACAAATTCCCATCACCTGAATGGCATAGATGTTATTTTTCACACCAACACCAGAAGACAGCGAAAAATCTGCTGATTTATCCTGAAAGGTAAAGGAAACAAGTGAAAAATCTTTTCAAAACCTGACAAGAAATCAGCGTCTTCTCCCACTGAGTCAAACTGAAAATCTGATTTACCAGTTCAAAGTCTTCCAACTCGCTCTTGATCATTCGTCGTGTGACAGATTCTAACATGTCCTCAAAGTTTTGCTCAAATCCCACATCCTCCTCCTCCTCGTCATCTTCAGCTCCTTGGCACAGATGCACAGTGCTCTTGTACCAGGAGAGACAGTGCTGGATGCAGCAGAGCAGGTGGGCCTGGAGGAAGCAGCCACACAGTCACATTCAGCCTCTGAGCTGGAGGTCACTGGCAGAAGTGGACATGGGCCAGACTCTTCTGGTGGGATGTAAAGAGCTGTAGCTGCCTTTGTAAGTGCCTTGAGTCTTGAGGATATGCCTCGTTCCCAAATTGAGGGGATCAGTAATCTCACACACAGCTACTCAGTTCCAGCTTCAGACAGTGCTCTCTGCCTGAGCTTTTCCAGATGGGATGTAAAGACAACTCCCACTGCTCCCTCTACCCAGCCACCTCAGGTACTGAAGGAGATGGAAAGGGAATTTCCAAAGGGACTCTCACTCTAGCTGAAGTGTCTGCTCCCTTCCTGGGTTTGCTACTGCATGCAAACTTCCTTAGGGGCAAACAAAATGATTAATTTGAATTCATTCCCTTAGAAATCCAACACATTGTTGAGGTCTCATCTCCAACAATTTCAAAGGAGCAAAACCAAAGGACAAATACTTCCCCCTGCTACACACACACCCGGCACAACTATTTTATGTGGAATTAAGTTAAAGGAGGGAAAAAAAAACCCTGCAGGGTGAACTCAATAGAGGATAACAGAAGAACACTACTCCCAGAGCATTTTTCACACAGGTCCCCACAACCACTATGCTTGGGGAGCTCTAATAAATAGCCTGAGGCAGGGGTGAGATGCCCAGATCTGGTGCCATTAAAAGAATTGCTTCAGGCTAGAAGAGGCTGAAGAAGCACAAGGTATTCAGCTCATGTAGGAGGACAACTAAAATGCTAGTAAAAGATGAGCTTGCAGCTGTGACCAACCAATATAGCTCTTACCAGTGGTTCTTGAAGGAAGATTTGATCTCCTTGAGCCATAATACATCCCTCCAGTTTCAGTGGAGGCAGGAGGTCTGGCTGGGGCAAGTAATATTGCTTTATCTGTCATAGAAAACAAGAAATAAAAATAACCAGTTACTTGGTAACTGAGCCTCTTAGGATGTTTGAAAACAGAGTACAATAATCTTTGTACCCCATTCTAGAGAGCAAAACCTGGCACTGTGATAAGGGGACTGTACAAGTACATGAGCCACATTGTCTGCTCTACTGGTGATTAAAATCCCTTCTTGAGTTGCTCCTGTACCTCAGCCAGGACACATCAGTGCCCTAAAACAAGATTAGCTGACCACTTGCTGTTGTGTTGCCTCAACAAGTAACTTCACTTGCACCCCACCTGCAGTGTTACCCCTCCTTAAACAGTGAGGATCAATAGCTGCTGCTGCTGCTGCTATAGAAAGTTATAGATACATAATGATGCTATAAAATTTTACACCTTTACACCAACTTACTATTAAGTGCCCTCTGTTACCCAAAAGCTGTCTTGGCTCTGTTCATGTTCCTTTCTCAGACCCTATACTGTCATGGGAAAGCTGGAATTAGTCAGCATGAACTCTTTGGATGATTAAAGGGAAGAAAATTACTTGTCTCAAAGAAAGCACAGCCTGTCCAATGGATTGAGGAAATGTGATTGTCTTGTTGCCATGAGCAACACTGCTGGGGGATGAGTTAATCCTCCCAGATCCTACATGGACTTGGGTATTCTCCCGATGGGAGGACAGCAACAATAATTACTGTGTCAGCACATATCCTTGGGGAACTATGGGAGGGTAACTGATGTGCAATGCTAAGGAACAGGGGAGAGCACAAAGAACTTCTCTGGGCTCACACTTCCCACAGCACCTAATAACTGAAGGGTTGGAAAGAGCTCCAAGAGATCCTTCCTCTTCCACCCTATGGCAGGAAATGAACCTGTCTCCAGACGTTTACCCAGTCTGCTCTGTCAGCATAGCAGGGGTTTGAACTCCTCTTTAGGGAAGTGTCACAGCACTCAGACATGTTTCCAGTGTGAGGGAGAACAATTTCCCCAATATTTAATCTGATTTGTTTGCCATGCTGGTTGAAGTGCAGAATTCTCTAGAGTCCCTCCAGCCCTACCCTGGAGCAGGCCTTTACCTGGGACAAGAGTGTTTCCATTATAGAGCTGGCCAGCTGGGAGTTCCTGCGAAGGACATCATAAAAACCCTGGAGACAGGAAGGAAGGACAAGTTGGCTGACACAGCAGAGAAAATTAACCACAGGCACAATAAGTTGGTGTCATAAGATAGCAACAACACTTTGGCACTGCGAGGAACCATGAGGAAGTAACAATGTGCTCAGTGTAAAACTCCACCTGGCAAAGCAAAGGCACCACAGAAAGAAGGTATGAATCAGAAAAAGTATCAAAGTATGAATTTCCTCACAGGGGCCCTCTCACAAGCTGTATCTCCCTAGCAGCAGTGGCATCAAGCCCAGAGTGACTTTCACTGCTATTTAACACTAGCACAAGATCCAACTTCAAACTGTGAAGCCCTGCTTCAAAGGCAAAACAAGCCAGTGGGGAAACTGTAGGAGGCAACAAATCCTGCAGACTGAGAAAACTCAGTGGATGGATAAAGTAAGCACAAGTTTTCTAGCAACAGTGACAAATACACGCAGAACTTGCAGCTTATCAAAGGTCAATCCAACTCAAGACAAGAAGGAAACAAAACCTTTGTGACCTGTACATGTTTTTTTTTTTCTCAAGGTGGTACCCCATGGTTATAACACAACCTAAGATATGCACCCACAAATGGCCCTTTATAACAAGCCTATCACAACAGACCTAAGGACAGCCAAGCTTTTACAGAAACTTGGAGAGGAAAAGAAGACAGATCCCTGATGAAGTCTCTAAGGAAGCTTCTCCATACTCTCCAGACAGGGTTTTCTTTGGAGCCCATAATTAACTCTCAACAGCTCCACATCTACCCAATGCCTGTTATACCACTCCTCCTCACAGGGCATCAAACATCCTTCCCATTCTCTAGGCCCTACCACAGCAAGACAGACTTTGACATATTTTTGCTCTTAACACATGAGCTGAAGAAGGTACATCAACACGTCTTTGGGTTTATAATGGTCAAAAAAAAACAGGAGCAGAAGGAGTGAAAACATGTTACACGTGGCCCGTGAAGAAACTGAGCTGAAAGGCTGTTTTTCACAATAACATGATTGTTATTTACCTGAGGCTAGAGAAGAATCAGACCACAGAAGAGCTTGTGGCTGTTTAAGAGACGGAAGAAACCATGTTTACCTCATATAACATGAGTCGAACGTCTGCTTGCTGGCTCAAACATCGCCTCAGGCTGCCCAGGATTTCTAGGCAGAAGGCCTCATTAGCTGCAGAATTATAGCAGGCATGAACATCTGCCTGGACCTGAGAAGGAACATTTGTCATGTTATACTGGTTACAATATCAAAGCACAGGAGCAAGGTGGTAAGGGTCTGGCCCCTGAACAATCACTGAGATAGTCCCTGTGCTGCCAGGCTCCTCATCATTGTCATGGAGCAGTGGGAATGCTCCCCAGAACACTGGTGCTATGACAGAGAATGACTTTGAGGAGCAATATCTCTAGGCCAGCTTTTCTTTGCACATTGCATTTCCTAAAGCTTTCCTTACAGGAAAGAAATCCTTACTGGATTTCCAGGACTAATCCTTACTAAAAGCTGTATTTCCATTCTGGGGGAACACTTCCCTTTTGAGTTGTTTCTAACAGTGCATATTAGACACCAGACCATCTCACATGTCCACACAGGGACTGCAGAACAGCACTTACCTGAGTGGCACCAATGGCTTGGCTGCACTGGGAGGAGGACAAGCTGCCCAGAACCTTAAAATTTCTTAACAGGAGCAAAAAGCCAGCGACTGCAGCTTTACGAGCATCGAGCTGCCTGGGAATTGGGACAGGAAAGAGGGTTATGTAAGGAAACATGGAAGCAAGAAACTCAGAAGCACATAAAACACCAACTCAGCAATGAAAAAAAGCCCACAAATACAGGGTGGCTGGGCCCTGTACAACTGTATTTCCCAAAAGGGCAGTACAGTCCCAAACAGTCAAGAGCTGGGCAGTTTGCTGGAAACTCTCCTGCTCTACACTCTCACAGTATTCAAATCTCCTTTCTGTCCGTACAATGCTTGCACTCAGGGAGAACCCAGGCCAAGACCCAAGCATTAAACATCCCTTGAAAGCTGGAGGGTGTCACAGACTCAGAGCTGGAAAATTCCTCATAAAAACCTAGTGTTTTGCTTTGCTCACACAAACGCCAAGTCTTTCCCAAGACCAAGTCCTTGCTTTGAAAAAATGATCCTAAATTTTGAATTCTATTCTATATTCATAGCCAGGCAGCCACTGGCCAACAAAATCCAGTCTACAATCACAGCAGGATGGTTTGCTCAAAGCATGACCAAGACAACACCTTGTAAGGGATCAGAGGAAACATGGCAGCTCAGCTTTCTGGTCAGTGGTTCATTCCAGACCCTCCCTGGATGTATTCAGCTGTGCTAGACACATGTTGGAATTGGTTTTAATTTTGCCTATGTATTTGGAGTTCCCAACAGCTTTCTGAACTGGCAAAGCCCATTCATTCAGATGGGGGTTGGGATTTGTGTCTCTGTTCAGTGGAGCTGTGACTGTGCCACAATTCCAGGCTAAAGGGACAGGATGCTATCTAGTTATGGGAAGAACACTGTAAGAAGATACTTAACCAAAATAAAAAACACTTCTGCTCCAAAACCATAAATGAGTTGTAGAAATTTTTTCAAAGAATCCCCTCCTCAGCTTACCTGGAAAAGATAGCTTTTTGGAGAACAAGTATCAGGGAGTCCCTCACTGACATGCTGACTTTGAGCAGAGGCTGGAAAGGAAAATAACCTTTGGAGAGAAAAGCACTAAGGCATGCCAAGCCCTTGGGGCATATGAGCTCATCTTCCTCAGGCCCATCTGGCCCTGCATTTCCAGTACTGTCATCAGTACAGTAGGAAGACCAAAACATTTAAAAATAGACAAGAAAACCCATAGAGCTGTGGCAGTGAGACACCTTAAGCAGGTTAGTGAGGACACAGTGCAAAGGTTTAGGAAAATAACAGGTTGGACAAAGCAGGTAAGTTAAAACACCAGGGCAGTATCTAAGCCCAGGCAAAGAGGAATACTGACATGGAGCTTGGAAGGAGAAAAATCAACATGACAGCTACAGCTGTTCAGCTAAACACTGTAGACTTAGTTTTCTACAGGGTACAGCATCTGGGCATCTTCCAGATGAAAGGACAGCACAGACCAGTTTTGGTCCCATGCCAGACCACACCATATGCTTTTTGCTAGAGGGCACATGCAAATCCATGCTTGAAGAACAGTTGCATGCTACACCAGACAACCCACGGCAGAGAACGAAGGCTTTTTTCATGAGGAGGGTTATCAGATCATGCATGTAATTGTGGCCCAGAGCTGTCACTGGAACTGAACTAGCAAGGAGATGCATGGAGAAATGCAAAGCTTTACCTGTACTGCACGGAGGAGCCCTTGCACTGTGTCAATGGGCAGAAAGGACAAATTGTCAAAGGTCTCCGTGACTTTGGAGGATGAAGTCTGAAGCACGAGAGGAGCAGACACAACAATATTGGACAGCAAGTCTGAAAAATAAAAGGGCAAAAAGAATAGCTGATACCAAGGGGCCAGAAAAGCCTGAGCAGAAGATGTCTGTAGAGCTAACAGTTACAGACTAAGCAAAGACCTGCCATGACAGAGAGGTCATGATAAAATGAGCATCGACAAATTGAGTCTACTGCAGGCACCAAGCGTTAAAAATGCTCCCAGCCGAGCTGAAGGGCCTCACCCCACCAGAGGGCACTGAGATGCAAGGGAAGAGGCTGCAGCACTGACATCCCAGCAGCCCCAGTGGCTCCCAAGCCCAAGGATGAGGAGAAGACAAGGCTGGGAATGTGGAACAGGCAATGACTGATGATTCTGACTTTCTGTGTGTCAGCTGTTCCATGGCAACTGCCTGCAAACATACCTTTCACCTGTGATGAATACAAGGCAAAAACCTCAGTCAGAGGAGAAGGAACAACTAATTTTCTTGGCTTCAGGTGACTTCAGCAGATGCTTCAGAAACCAAATCACATCCTGGGCTGCATCAAAAGTAGCTTGGCCAGCAGGTTGAGGGAGGGAATTCTCCCCCTCTACTCCACTCTGGTGAGAGTGGACTTTGGAGCACTTTCGAGTACTGTGTCCAGCTCTGGGGTCCTCAGCACAAGCAGGACAGAGACCTGTTGGAGCAGGTCCAGAGGGGCACAAAAATGCTCAGAGGGCTGGAGCACCTGTGCTATTGAGATGGGCTGAGAGAGTTGGGGTCAGTCAGCCTGGAGAAGCAGACCCTGGGAAGACCATGTTGTAGCCTTTTGGTACTCAGATAGGGTTTATAAGATAAGGACAGACTTTTTATCAGTAGCTTCTGTGATAAGAATAGTGCTAATAGTTTTAAACTAAAAGAAGGTAGATTCAGAGTGGATATAAAGAAGAAATTTTTTACAGTGAGAGTGGTGAAACATTGGCACAGGCTGCCCAGAGAGGTGGTGGATGCCCCATCCCTGGAAACATTCAAAGTCAGGTTGGATGAGGCTCTGAGCAACCTGGTCTGGTGAAGACCCCCATGCTCATTACAAGGCAGTGGACTAGATGACCTTCAAAGGTCCCATCCAACCCAAACCTAATTCTGTGATTCTATGAGTTTTGAGGAGCTGTGTTGTGACTGCCAACAGAGCAGAGCACATTTCTCTCTCTTTTCTGTTACCTATGAAGTGGCCGACAGGAGATGCTGCTTTTGTGAGGACTCTGTTCAGGACCTGCTCAAGAATATCACTTCTGATGGGCTCATGAACCTGAATGAGAAAGAACAATAAATAAAAATCAAAACCTTTAAGATATTTCTGTACTTGACAGCACAGGCATTGTACAGTACAAAGAAAATCCAGATCTGACAGGTAAGCAAGGATGGCCACCAGAAGTCCCCTCCTAGCTAAATCCACACAGATTGATTTCATCCAAGGACAATCAGAACCAGCACACACAGTACACTCAGAACATAATGGTTCCAATAGTCTATGGGATGAAAATTTACTATTTTGGTGAAGATGAATGGGTTTCAATCCCACCTTGTCAGATTTTATTTGTACCTCTGAATTTCTCTACCTTCTCTACCTCTGCAGTTTCTTGGAAACTGTAATAGGGATTACACAAGTACCATGACAGCAGGAACAGATCAGAATTAGATCTTCCTGAGGATGGCCTCTTCCAGCTGGAAAGGGGCAAACAGGAGCCAAAATCTAGTACTGTTTGCAAAACACTCACAATGGACATAGCAGGCAAGGTTTTGACACCATTTACCAAGAGAGAATAAAAACAGAGTTGTTCTACCAAAAAAAGCCCTCTCCAAAAGATACACTACCTTAAACGTTTCCAGCAGGATACTTGCTCCCAGTCTGCAAGCCTGCTGGGCTGGCATTTTTGAAAGGCCATAACTGCTATCAGCAGCTTTTCCTCCAAAGGGCTTTTTTGGTTCATAGGACTCCATTAGGCTGAAGCCAAGATCCACCAGGCCCTGAGTAACATGGTCCCAACCAAAAGCACTGAGGAAAATATTAAACAGATGAGGAAAGAACCAACTCAGTCATAGGAAAGTTTAGATTAGAGCAGAGGTAAAATCTTCTGCAGTCATTGCAGGGTCCAAAGCAGCAGTGAGAGATACTTGATGACAGCAGGGAAGATGACAGCCCTCACAACCCTGTGACTGTCCTTAGGCTGAGGGGCAGGTGCTCAGCACACCTCTGCAGTCCTGGTTCTCCATCAGAATTCCTTTCCAGCCCAGAGGTTTCCTCACTGTTGGGAATGACGTGCCCTCAGGTCTGACCTCAACGTAACAGCAGGCTACAGCTGGGATGCACGAGTACCCTACTGATCTCAAGATCTTCAAGTTGGAGAAAAAGATAAGAGGAATGCCTCCCATCAAACTAAAGGACAACTGGTGACAGACCAGAGCTATCCCACAGGATGTTTAAAGGACTAACCAGTGAACCAGCTTAAACAGTGAAACCTATTCCTCATCCCTTGATCAGAACACAAACTACAGCCAGCAGCATGACTCAACACTGCAGATTAGGCCCTGATCAGTTTAGTCCTTTGTACCACCAGATCCTGAGATCTGAGGTAGAATGAACAGATTTATACAGCCGCATGTTATTGTTTTTTTTTTATTTTAATTCGCTAATATAAGACTGGGATAAAACCTTTGGATTTTGACACTGATCCCTGCCGGCACATGGTCAGAAGTATTTAGCATCCCAGAGTGTTTTAACAAAGCTGAAACTCTCCCCACTACTAAAGCCCATTGAATGTTCTGCAGCACGTGGCAGCAACTCACCTATTTTTCACCACTTCCAGAATGACAGCAGTTATATCATATTGTTGAGGAAACAAATCCTGCAGAAACTTGGAAGCCTGAAGGAACTGCAGGTCCTTGCAGCTTCTTGTGATTGATGTTTTCAAGAAATCAAATATCTGGAACATAAAATCATTAAGTGTGAGGAAATGATCTTTGAAATGGGACCTGTATAGTGTTGGGTATGTTCCAGTAAGAGCACCAGCCAGACACAAGTTCCACTACAGCCTGCCAAAATCTTAACTTATTTCTTTGTCAGGACAAATACGCCAGTCTCATTAAGTGCCTCAAGGAGGGTGACTTGCTGCCAGATGCTCTTCATGTGGCCATCACAGAGCCAAAACATTAGAAAAATAAGACTGCTTTTCTTCTCATCCTACAATACCAACCCACAGGAATCACTAGTCTGGAAAATTGTGATATTGCTCAGAGGTCTTTTACAGTGTTCAGTAAAGTACAGCATACCAAAGATCTAACTGCCTACCCATGAGCATCCTGAAACCATTTTAAGCCTAATTCTGATGGGACTCTGACCTAACCATGCTTCTTTTCCTTTACAGGGAGTGCAGAGTGCATCCCCATGGAAGCTCTCTGCAAGCTTATCAAGCACATACCTGCTCTTGCAGTCTGTGTTTTACAGCAACTGACAGCAGAAGGGCCACGCTGAAGGGACACAGGGCTCTACCAGGGTCCTTCTGTTGCTCAGCCTAGGAAACAGCAAGGAGCAGTGAGAAAACCTATTATGTTCAACTGAAACACCCTGGAAATTCAGGAAGCCATCAGGCACAAGTCTCTTCAAACATATCACAGCACGCACTAAAGAGAACATGACTGCAATAATAAAAGTTATTAAATTCTTTGTCCAGATAATAAACTAAGTTTTTAAGCTCTGCTTCAGTATCTTCAAGAACAGTGGCTGTTCCATCTTTGCCATACCTTCAGATGTCTAATCAGCTCCTCACCCAGGTCCTGGTCCAGGCTGATGACAGAAACAACGTGGAGAATAACAGTGCCTTCCACATGGCGGAGCTGGTCCAGGGGCATTGTGGCCACCTCAAGGTCCACTGACCTGTAAGTTTTACCAGAAAATAACAAGCCATCCAAAGCCAGAAATCATTCCTTATGGATTGAGAAAGATGTTCTTGTACAAGGTTTAACTGTTCAAATTCAAGGAGCCCCGGGCAGGACCAGTGTGGCTACAAACACCCAGGTAGTAAAGAAAGGGCGTGACAGAGCAAGAACTTACTGTGGAGCCCTCTGCTCTTCCTTCTGTTTCTTATCCAGCTGGTTGAAAAAACTGATGATTCCTTCCAGAACAGTCTTCTTACTGCCCTGCAAGGCAGGACACTACATTAAGCCATTGCAGGGCTTGCAGCATCCCAGAGAACAACACTCAATTCCCTCACCTGCCACAAATCTCAGGGTATCCTTCACTTCCCTCCATAAATTGCTAAGGCAGGTAAGTGGTCCTGTATGGCTCATTTCCAGATTTCCAGTTTTCATATTTCTTTCGACTGCACTTATTTCTTTTGACTGCATTATCGAATAACTGGAAGAAGCTCAAGTTCTGGGGTGTTCTGATTGTCTTTTTTTTTTTTTTTTAAGTTGTTATTAATTAGAAAGGATCCTTTATGTTTTAATCAATTAGGAAGGCTTTCAAACTCCTAACCTTAAATGTAACAATACATTTTGGCTATGGACCCTACTGACCCTCTGTAACACACATATAATTTGTCTTTGGATCATTTTGGCATTGACTTGGTCACAAATGAAGCAATGAAAAGAGCCAGATCACCCTGTCAAAGGGCAGAGATGTTCCTGGCAGTCTCTGCTCTGGAGAAGAGCACAGGAGATGACACATTCCCAGTACAAGTCAGACTACAGCCCAGTAGACAATCATAGTGCATGAGCTATTGTTGTAGCATGCAGATCACAGAGAGTGAGCAAAACCACACTGAAAAAAAACAATCCTCTCTGCTATCTGCTAGGTCTGTGCTCATCCCTTATTTCCCAAAGGTTTGCTTCTTTTCCCACAAGGAAGACCAAGATCCCATCTTTTTCTGAGCAGTCAGCTTCTTCAGGCTAGAGGGAGTTAGAAGAAACAAAACCTAATGATGTTCTGTTGTGCCCCTACAGCATGGTTTGGGACCAATCCAAATCCCTGCCACAATCCAGACTATAGATCACTCTGGACATTTTTTTTCTGATGGAATAAACCTGGGGGAATCCAGCTCCTGTGAGCTTTTACCTTTGCAGAAAGCAGCAGCAGCTGATAGACCAGAGGGGGAATTTCCTGCAGGTCTAATCTGGAGAACATCCTCAGGATCTTTTCCACCACAAACTGCAGCTCCTCTCCTGATAATGGAATATCCCTGTTGAATCAAAGATTTTTTTTCATAAATATATTGTTTATTTGCCAAGGCTCGCTCACACATGGAATAAAAGCCATGATGCCATGCCTAGATGTGTTTTGCATCCAAATGGATCTGGTGTGGATGCTCATTGACCAACCATCCATGGTGTTTGCCTGGTATGGTCAGACCTCCCATTTGTATTTGCCCCAAACTGATTGTGAAATAGGACACAGACAGGACCACAGCACAAGTCGATGTTGAAGAGAAAAAGAATTACCTGAACATGTTGGCAAGATGTATTACAGACCGAGGATCCCACCTGGTAAAACAAAGATATGTTGGAAGATTGAGAGCAAGCTGGATTATCATTTAGCTCTTCCCTCCTACACAATTATTCAATGTCACCATTTCCCTTTCACATTCTGATCCTAAAATTAGAAGCCAGATTTCCACCAGAAATCATCAACACCAATCTAACCACCCATATTTTCATAGTTCTGAACTGCCCCAGCTCCTTTAATAACAAATGCCAGAAAAGGAACAAAAACAAGCACTTTTTGTGACCAGTTAATGCAACAGTCTGACAAGATCTGGGAACAGGATGCTCCCTTGCCTTCCCAGCTAGAGAAGACACTTGTCACACAGGGCACAGATTCAAGGATGACAGGACACACAGTTCATGCTGATGTCTTTTTCCAAGCACAATGTGAAACACAATGTTTTACCACATAACCAAGACCTGCCAGACATACGTACTTGCTGGAGCAGAGGGTATTTATCAGCTGTTTCTTAAACTCTTCCCCATTCAGTTCACCTGAAAAAGCAAAAGTCTTAGGAGTTGGTTCCAGAGGAAGGGAAGACAAGCTGCAGAAAAGGAGCTGATGGGGTTACCTTTCCCATAAGCCAGGTTCTCCTTTGAACTTGCCAGTGCTGTGAGAACAGTGGAAAACAGCTCCAAGGATTTCCCATTGGTCAGGCTGCCCCCTTTAATAACATCCACAAACAGGTTGGCAAGCTCTGCTAATGCATGGCCTGGCAGCTGGCGGGCCTGGGAGAACATACAACAGGAGAGAGCCTGAGGCAGCACACGGAATGCCACATATACACCCAAACTGTCACCAAAACCCAGCAGAAGACAGAATTTCTTACAGGGAAATGCTCCCTTTAAAGGAAAATTCAGCCCTGACATCTCTTGTTATGTACTGTTTTTTTACAGAACAGATTGTTAAATGTGATTATATGTTTAGAGTTTTGAACCTGAGACTAAGCATCTAAAGATAATCAAATTCACACACAGAGCCAGCTAACTTAGTCTAGGGAAGATCCATGAAAAGGATACAACTAATTTTCCTCAGTGGCTCAGTGAAGTATCTCAGTTTACATATTAAGTTATACACAGCAGAGCCCAGGAAAGCCAGCCCAAAGGAGCTTTACCTCCAGCATCAGCAGTCCTATGATTTCAGACACCTTGCCCAAATGTAGGTCCCCTGACTCCACTAGTGGGACGCAGTGCTTGTAAACCTGGAGTCTCCTGAGAACACCGCTTCTCTGGGAACAGGGGGAGCCTTATAGCAAGCAAAGAGAGGGACAGAAAATGGGGAAAAATTATGCAAGTAACAACATGTTGTTAAACTACAGGAAATCAGCCAGGTTAAACTGTCACCTGGCTGTAACTTCCTATTTTACCTATCTGACAAAATAAATAAAAAACCCCAGAGAACAGAAAATTAGATACTTGGATAAAGTGGTCGGCCAGCCTGTTACCACATCCTGTGGTTCACTCAACCTGCTGCCAGGGAGCACGAAGTGTCCAAATTTTGAGAAGAACCAGCTTGGCAATTAGCTGTCATCTGGCCAGCTCAGTCCTACTGCAAGGCACCTACCTAAGGGCTCTCAAAAGTAAATCGCACTTACCACGGACTCATCTAGTCCAGTTTGCTATCTCCCCGCACGTATTTATGGATGCCGTGCTTCCCTGTGACAGCCCTGACGAGCGGGTTTTTACCACAAGTGACACTTCGCTGTGCTGCTGAGCACGGGCCGCACCCCCCGAGCGCAGCTCACGCACCACCCACCTTTGAAGATCCCTCTCAGCAGAGCCGCCGTCTCCCTGCCCTTCAGGGCCTGCCTGGTCACCATGTCACCCAGCTGCAAGACAAGGGGACGCTGTGAGCCGCCCGCGGAGCAGCCCCGAGGGCGCATCCCCGCCCGGCCCGCGGGCCCCGCGCACCTCGCCCTCCGCCAGGCTCTGCAGGGCCTCCTGCAGCCGCTCGGGGCCCTCCTCGGCCGCCAGCGACAGGATGCGCTGCGCCATGGGGCCGCGGGGCCGCCCGCCACCGCCGGGCCGCGGCTCCGCACCCCGAAATTCCCGCCCGGAAGTGCCCGCGCGTCACGCGGGGAACAGCTCCCGCCCCCGGCGCGCGCTTCCCCGGGGCCGCGGGTTCGAGTCCCGCGGGGGACAGGCAGCCTCTGACTCGCGGAATGACACACCGGGTCAGGCTGGAACGGGCCGCGGTGCGGCACCGGGTCCTGGTACCGACTCAGGCAGGGTCGTCCTAGAGCGCACGGCACAGGATTGCAGCCCGATGGTTCTGGAATATCTCCAGCGGGGGAAACTCCGCAGCCGCTCTGGGCAGCCTGTTCCGGTGCGCGGTGAAAAAGGGAATGGAGTGGGAGGCGGGCGCGTGGGGTGGGCAGCCGGGGGCGCCGCGTGTGAAAAACGAGGTTCACTTT
>VZTT01022768.1:8624-27801 GCA_013400855.1 Buphagus erythrorhynchus
TCTTAAAATAAAATCAGGATGTATTTCTTGAATCTTTCGCTGAGTATCTTCCACTTGTTGAATCCAAGTGTCCAAGGAATTGTAAGTATCTTTATAATACTTCAGAGACTTATTAATACCTTCTAAGTCACGCAACCTGATTTTATTTTAGAAGACAAATCAAAGGGGAGAAGATGAATATTAAAGACAAAAAATACAACACTAAGACAAATACACCTTTAAAGGCTTCAAATGCCTTAGCTCTGTTATAGTTCACTGTATAAACATACTAAAATATGTAAACATACTTTAAAGTAAAGTAAGTAAACAGCAAATTCACTTCTCAAACACTAGGGCTCCCAGACTGATGAACTCTTTCCATTTGTCATGAAAGACATCCAGGAGAAACCCTAGTACACAGGACACTCTATATATCCCTCATTAGCATGTTCAACTGCTTGAAACTCCATGAGCACAGGAAACTCCAAGAAAGAGGGAGGGCTCTGCTACAGCAATCAGTTCTGTCACAAGAAGTAAGAGTATTTAAAATGTGACCTATGAATCGAGGAGTGTGCCATGCTGGAGTCAAGTAATGGTCCATCATACTCTCCATGCCTTCCACAAAACAACAGGAGTTACACTAAAACTAAAGACTGTAAATATGCTAATGTGCAAAAGTAATTGAACACGTACATCTAATTTTAAATCGTGGTTTTGACCTAAAAAGAGAGTTCTGTGTATTTCTTTAAAGTCATTTCCATACTGAGGGAGATACTGACAGTTTTTCTCTCATGATCCTTATACTGCTACTTGTTATCATGGTGTGATTTTGGTGGCTGCTCTGCGCAGAGCCAGGAGTTAGACTTGATGATCCCTGTGGGTTCCTCCTAACTCAGGATATTCTATGATTCTACTTAAAATATCATATAAATATGATCATACAACACTGCAGAATAAACAGAATTAAACAACCTTTTACAGTTCGACTTGGAATGAATACTTTGAATTGCTCTAGTATTGCTCTTAAGATGCCAAAAAGAGATTTTAAAAGAGCAAGCAAAGAACATTTTTTTGCTCAGGTTTCATACATAAGCATGTTTTAAAGTTAATAACCATGAAAAAGAGAAAGGATCATGATCCTGCAGCCAGTATTTGTACATAAATTTTGTATAATTATCAGTGTCAAGCTGGTAGAAGAAGCAGAGATAATATTTGCAGAAAGCAGCTTGTTTACAGTTCTGTACTGCAGTTACCACAATCTGTCCTATTTACACCAGAAGCCCCTATGTATTAGCAGTCATTTTTCAGCATATTCTGTTCAGGATACAGTCCTAGGAGAGCATGTGGTTCATGCTTACTCTCTTGAAGAAATAATAACACTTCAGTACCTCATAAAACTACTGTTTAAACATTTAAATTATGTCACACTAACAATTGATGGAAAATCAGAGGTGGAACTTAAGCTAGCCATTTTGCAGCCAGCTTTAAATGAGTGACCTTTTTCCCATCTTCTAACTTCCAGCAATGTTAAACAGACACAACTAAACTAGTTAGTTACAAGTGAATAACTTCAATATTGCACTTGAATGTATATTCACTCCTTAGAAAAGGAGGAAAAAATGTGACAGGCTGTTGTGTGAAACTGTACATCAACAGCACTATCTTCACTGCTCTTTTTCAGGCTATCAATAATGCCAAACTAAAGTACATTTCAAAGGAAATAAGTTCTAACTGCACAGTACAGAACTCCTCAACACTTGTCCATACATTTTCCTTCAATCTCTAGAGTTCTGCTTCCTTTATATACAAGAAACAGGACTGTAGAGACTTAAGAAAAAAGCATTTCCAGGGATGCCATGACATCTCCTTCAGAAAGAGGTAGCAGTGTTCTGCTGTATCTGCACAACTGCGTAGGCATGTGCACTTGAGCAACATGTTTCAGTATTTCAAATTTACTTGATAGTAAAGAGCTGAATTTAGAGCACTATTTCTATTGGATATTTAAAAAATAAAAGGCACTTCACCAAAAAGTTACTGCACCAAAAATTGTCACAGAAGTCAATGGAAGCTAAGAACTACCAGACTTAACAGTTGAGTAATTAAAAGCAAATTAACATGAATCCAATCATAACTGATGAATCAGCTCAGCAATTTAGCCCATCATTATCTCTACTGTGTATCAGTAAGTAGTAAGTTTCTGTATCTTGCTCATCTTCTGGAGCTTAACTGTGACAGACATTTCCAGTGGAAAAGTAAGGCAATGTTGTCAACAGCACAATAAAAGTCTTCATCCTAGCACATTCCAAGAACAGTTCAGAAAACTATTCAGACTTGTTTTAACATTCATTTCCGATTGTTTTTCCTCAGAAATAATTTAAAAAAAACCTGTACTGTTTATAAAACAGTAAAAAAATGAACAGATTATAATAAAAAATCATACAAACCTATTTTCAATTTGAGAATGAACATTTTGCCACCTCTCAGCCAACTGATCAACTTTTTCTTTATGCCAGTCAAAGTCAAGATCACGTTCCTTGTGCATTTTAAACATCTGATCACTGATCATCTTTGCCTTCTGCAGTTCATCCTCTAAGGCATGGAATGTTTGTCTTTTCTCATCTACTTCAGATCTCCATTGCTAGTAGGTGATTAAAAAATGTTGTAAATAACTCCTAAATTATGACACTCTTTTATAAATTAGTATTTTACACAAGTATGCTGTATAAATGACTCAATAAAAATGCTTCAATTAGTATTTTACTTCTGCTTGCTCAAATACTCAAGTGGCACCAGAATGGGTCTGAAGCAATAAACTGCAAAATAATTCTAAGTAATAGCAATCTTCACAACACATAGGTCAAAACACAAGCATCAAATGAACATACTCACCTTATAAACTACAGCTTTCAAAAAAAACATATTAGGCAGATGCCAATCATTTTATCTAGCAAAAAAGCATTACTCATAATTTGTAATATCAAAATTAGTTACATACAGCAAACAAAAAATACTGACTTCAATTTTTCTATTTCTCATAAACATAAATAAATGTTTATGTTACCCTAAATATATGCTACCTTCTGAAGAGCAAAGAAAATCTTACTGCAGCATTAACAAGTGCCACTTGTGCAAGTTCAGATACTTCAACGTATTTTACAATAGCAGGAACATGTTTTCAACCTATCCAAATCCTAATGCTCCAAAGATGCCATTTTTTTCTGAAATATCAATCCTAATACCACCTAAAACTAAACACACAAGCCAATATTTGATAAACTATGGAGCGTAGCATAACAAAATCAAGTGTTACAAGACAGATAGCCTTTGTCTTATTTTTTTCATTTGCCCATGAAAAGGCACCAGCCAGCTCTTACCTTTAATGTACCCATCAGATTTTCAATATTGTTTTTGTCAGCCGTTACTGCCTCTTCTTCACACAACTTAGTTTCATAGTGTTTTACTAATGATTCTGCTGTTTGGGTGTTCGTCAGCACCAAATTTATAGTTTTTAATCTGAAAAACAGACTCCCTGTTAACTGAACCATCAATACCAACACTCAACAAATTTGTGTTTTTCAGCCTTTTCATGTCACAGAGTATCCCTTTATACAATGTTAAAATGCTAACTCCCTTTTCCTTGATCAATGTTATTCATACTAATAGTTTTAATTTAAGAGAAAACTATAACCTAAAACATGTGTCATGGAATGATGGAACACAGCCTAGTACATACTTATCTATGAAAATGGAAGACATGGAGTAAACTTGGTTCATGTTTTGTATAACAACATTGAGTTCAGAGCGCAGAGTAGGGACTGAAGGTGAACCAGCAGCTTGACTGAAAAACTCTTCACATTTATCTGTGATGACTCCCAAGTCATCTTTCAGTCGATCCAGTTCTTTCTTCAGTTTCTGTAAAATGAAAGGTGATTACTAATGCTTTCATCCTACATCAACCTGATATATACTCCACTTATCACTGTGAGTACAGGTCTGCTCTCCTTTGGGTCTTTGATGATGGCACTGTTGAAAAAAACTGAAGAGAACCGTATGTGTAATAGGGAAACTAACGGAGTTGCCATTGCTCAGCATCTTTTTGCTCACAAACACAAGCTAAATACTTGACTCCTCCTTTCAAGGTACACTACAAACCTTCCTGGCTTACACCCAAAAGTCAGGATGTATTTGTTTTTTAAATAAAACCATTTTTAGGTAAAACAACTTTCCCAAAGGCTCACCTCTTGCTCTGAAATCCTAAGCACATTTTCATGTACATCATCCCTTTCCATTGGCGTCCGGATCTGCCGTATTAACCGCTCCTCACAACTCTCCAGTCGTAGTCTGATATTTCTGACTTCAGAGATGTACAGATTGTAAATAGATTCTTCCTGCTCCTCTGTTGAGAGAATTAAGGCACATGTTAGCCAGCAAAGTCATCATGCCATTTTCACACTTTATAAAGTCATTGCTCTACAGGTCTTTTCGTGCCTGGTGAAAATGCCATCAGTTTCCATTGAAACTTTGGTTTTAAGGCAAATCTTGTTTTTATTAAATCACCTCCTCACACATGAAAAATAACTGTGATCATTCTGCACAGGCATTACCTCTATGGCAACATTGCTAAATTCAGTGACTGATTCTTTTCATCAGTGGTTTCAGGGACATAAATCCTCTTTCAGATGCACAGGGCACCCACATCTTTCCTGAAGTTTAGTGAATTTTGCTAATGAAGTAATCAGCTTTGCACTGCTGTATTTCTTTAAGTCATCAACTACTCAACAGTAAATCAGAAGAGCTATTTTAAGCTTTCTGTTCTCACTGTATTAATACAATGTTAATCAGAGTTAAGACAGCAGTAACTACAGGCATCCTGTGGAGATAGGAAAATAGCTAGGATGTTTTCCTTGCCTTTTCACAGGGTGAAAAAAGTTCTAATTCTGTGCCCTGGTTTGGGACACCCTAGGACATTCTGTTACGAACTCAGTAATGTAATCAAGCTGTTTTTCCATCATTCAAAAACAAGGAACGCAGAACTAAGCAGTGAGCTGTAATGCACATAATAAATTCCTAGGTGTGAAATTTTTTGCAGCATTCTGTATATTATGTAACACATCAATATTTTTACATAGATTAATATATACAAAGCTTAAAAAATTTAAAATTTTCTATACAATGGAATTGCACACATTGTTAAAATTACTCTGTTCAAAAGAACAGAGGCAGTAACAATATCACCATGATAAAAGAGATCTCAAGATCAAGAACAAAATCTCTCTCATAAGGGCATCTTTCTACGGTTCTAAGCTAAGTTTTACCTCTTTCTGCAGACTTGAGAAGTTCTTGATAGTATTGCTTGCAAACATTAACTTCCCTTTCCAGCTGTGCTGTATCAGAGCTTGTAAAGATTTTGGACTCCCGGCTCTCTTCCACAAAATCATCAAAGCGGGACTGTAAATTGCTTAGAACCTGTTGATGTTCACCTGGCAGCATTGTCTTTATCTGCAACAGATTATAGACCCAAAGCACAGTCAGCAGTGGTGCATCACTCACACAGTTCCTGCGACGCTTTTTATCAAAAGGTAGTACTGTTCAATTACTGAGATGGTAAATTCAAAGAATTGAGGTTCTGAAAGCTCACTGCTCCTTAGCTGGAGTCCTCTTGACAGCTGATAATTTACACTCAGCATTAAATCCTTTTCAATCTTTCACATCAGGAATGGCCTCTGTTAAGCCAACCCTACATCGGACTTCATTTCTCACATCTAATGCCATGCAGCAACAAATATTAGCAAGGACACTTCAGGAATTATCTCAGATTCCTCTTTCCAACAGTAAAAGTGATAAATTAGGTCGGAAAGTGTCATTTTTGGTATTGCAAATATTATTTGCAAGTTGTGATCTCACACAGTTTCAGTCATCCTATGACATCCTAGTAAATGGTTACGAGTCCTTCCTAGACATAACACTTACCGAGGCAACATTGCCAGCTCGAACAACTTCAATTTCATTTGTCAGGTAATGCCAGGACACCACACTCTTCATGTTTACATGTGACTCGTGCCAAAGTGCCAGAACATTCTGAAATTGCTGTTCAATCCTGAAACAAAAAAATTCCAACTTCAGATCGGGGTAACACATAAAAACAGAAAAAGGAAAAAAAAAACCAAAATACCAACAACAAAAACTATGAGATATTTTTTAACCCAATATGAATGTAAGTAGATTTTAATAGAAAATAGGTAATTTAACTTTGTCCCTACCTGTTGGCTGTATCTATTGCTTCTTTGTTTGGTGGAGGAACTGTAAAGCATACAGATGGAACCATGGCCTCATTACCACTTGGGCTAATGACTTTCCATTTAGCACGATGGGAGTTGTTTGCTAATACACACTCATCATCTTTGTAAATAGTTATCTAGTATTAACAGAAAAGCAGAATAATTTGATGAGCCAAGCATTACAAAATAATTGTACAAAGCACGTCTGCAAATGCTGTCAACAAACAAGCAACAGAACAACAAAACCAATGTTCTAACCAAAGGATTTGCTCTTGTTTACTAGGGTGGAAGAAATTTACAGTCCAGCTTTCTCCAGTAACATGGTAATTAATGAAACTTTAGCTGAATTCTTACACCTGTAATTGGTTTGAGGAAATTCTAGTTTCTAACCTCAATTTGTCTATAGTCACAGATGGCTTTAATTGGAATGGATGTTTTGAGTACACAGTCAGGGTTCCTTGGCTTCAGCTGAATTATTGCCTTTGCTCTTCCCACAAGGCCTGCTACTGTGCTCTTGTACTGCAAGAGTTGCTCTTTTTCTTCCTAGAACAGTTAAGAAAAGAGTATGTCATAAGAGATGTCCAGAATACAGTACTGCCTCTTTGTTATGCTTTTTTTTTTCCTTGACTCCTTCAACTGCGTTTCCTAAAAGTTACATTTTATAAAAGCAAAGTATATTTCTGAAGCCACTGTCTTCCCACATCTGGTACTGTAAATATAAATAAATAAAACTCCATTTTAAATTTCTGAAAAATAGTCATTTATTTATAAGTTCTGAAAAATCAGCATTTTTCCTTCATTTTAAATGAATAATTTTAACACATTTTATATCCCACCAAACCTAATGGAACATTTCTTGTTCCATTGTAATTCCTGTTAATAGGATCCTGCCAAAGATCTTACCATAGACTCCTGGACAAGGTCTTCCAGCCTATGAAGACTGCTTGATCTGTCACAACTGTATTTTCGGTATATGGTATCTTTTAAATTCTTCAAATATTCCATGGCTTCTTTGGCATCGCTGAAAAACTAGGATAAAATAATTATCCAGGTTATTTTTAAACAACCTAAAAAATACAGAATCAGCTACACTGAAGTTTTCAAGTGCTGTCTTTTAAAACAACCTTTTCTCATCACTTGAAGTGACCACTGCACCACACTCAGCTATTCGTGATCTCATGTCTAAATGTACTCTTCAAAAAGGCACACACTGTTAACACCAGTTATTCTTGGTATAAGCTCCATGCAAAATTAATTTCTGCAGTTATTGAATCTACAGTTAATGACCATTCCTGCAATGAAAAAAAATTTATTAAGCCAATCTTGCTTTCCTTAGAATTACAATTACTTTCATATAGAAAGCACAGACAAAGCCTACAGACTACAGTAAATAGTTGCAAAATCCAGCAGCACAGCTGGGGCAAGCATTTTGTGCAGGAAGGGAAATGACTGCCACACTTGGGTATCTGCACACTCAAACAAGGGTCCTGATTGGGCACGACTGGAAAGGGTAATCCCGTTCTCTCCCTTAAGCCTCATTTCTTAAATCCAGAACTCCAGTTTCTTCCCCATCACAAGGAGCTCAAATTGCTTTGTCTTCTCCAGTGTCCCGTTCCTAACTCTGGGTTCTCATCTGTCTCATCCAAAGGCATCTCACCCCTTCATCACCCCCCTTTCCTTCAACCACGCAACCCACAAGACATTAAGGATTCATCCTTATACTTTAAATGTTTTAAATGAGTAGATTTAAAAACAAACAAGACCAACAAAAATACTCCTCTGTCTATCCTGCTCACGCAAGTAACTTCATCATTTGCTGAGTATGTGAATGGGTGACAATGAAATAATCAGGTAGGTGTTCCATGGGATGTGTCTGCCATCAGAGTGTTCTCTGCTCTGTTTATTATCAGTGCTGCACATTCTATTTTGCTTTGAGTAGTCCTGGAATACCCATCTAGAATATGTTCTCCCATGGCCATCACTAGCCACCCTCCATGCTATACCATCTGCAGAAGCTCCATTGACAGTAGTTGTGCACGACAGGGAGAGAACAAGGTTTCATTCTCAGAGTCTCTACTTGCAGCTGCAGCACTGAAAAAAATCTCAGGCCAGATTTTCATCTGCTGTGAACTGACTGTAGTGAAGAAATAGAGGTGTGGCAACGCTGTGGGAGCATGGCTTATCATCTACTGATTGTACGAGACAAATGTCAATTCTACAATTACTGTGAGAGAACAACTAGAGCTTTTGTTGGAACTTTTTGACTATGAACAAAACTTAAAATATTTCATATCCTGACTGATTTACATTCTTACCTCAAAATATGCAGCATTTTCTCTCAGATGTTGTTCAACACAGTGGCAGAGCTGAAGAATCCAGCTCCATTGTGTCTGCATTGCAGCTCTATAGGCCTTTAAGGAAGAGAGACATATTTTACAAATGGAAATGAAAACTAAAATATGCATACTTTTACAGAATTTAGGAAACACAAAAGTAATGCAGCAAATATAAACAGCTAAAGCCAGATCACCCCATCCTGGAAAACTAAACTGCAGCAAGGAAAATTCCAATTAGGTGTGAGAAAGAAACCCTGTCACTACAGCATAGTCAAATATAACAAAACTTGCTCAGAAGGACCATGAAATCATTATCCTCTGGCTTGGTCAGATTTTGGCCAAACAAATCCTTGACAGAGCTTCCAGCAATAGCTGGAGTACAACTGCTGAGGTTCCCCCAGTCTGAGCTCATCTACAATTCTGCGTGCCTATTTACTCAATCAAAACAGCTGGAGTCTTGCCTGGATACAATTCGTATATTAAAGCAGCACTGAACACACAGTTAATTAACACACAACTGAAACCCCAGCCCAGGCCTGGGGGTCATATCCGATTTTGGGTGACAGCTCGGGACCCCCCAGGAGCCGCACGCACGCCCGCCGGCAGGGGGCGCTCCTGCCTTTGGGACATCCCCCCAATCTCGGGGCGTCAACTCCTGCCATGCCCAGCTCAAAACTGTTTGTACACTGAAATTCCAGGAATTTCAAATTGAGGCATTAATGCATAGATCGTTCTGTAGAAAAGGATATTTTTTTAAAGAGTATTTTGTATAAATATCCCAATACAGCATCACTGGAGACAGCATAACCTGCACAGTCATCGTGACTGCGATGGTTTCATAACAGGCATCCTCAGTGTGTGTTTATACACTACACCAATAAGAACCCATTAGAACAGCCTATACTTTTAAAGAATAGAATTGCCCACATCATGTAAAAAGTCACTTATTATTCAAAGTAGATGTTTTGAGAAGGAAGGAGGGGTTTTCTTCATGTTTCCCATTTTGCATGTGTAAACTCGCAAAGCTGAAGAACAATAAAAACACATTCCCTCTGACTTTTTTCATTCTTCTATAATAAATCAGCTTTTTATTGTTTCAGTCTTTACCTCCCACTGTCTGTATCTACTCTTTCCTAGAAGATCTACAAGGAAAAGTGTTTTACATTCTCCTTTGAAAACCTGTTATGACCCTACAACAGCTAAAATAAATTTTTCTGTGAATTGTTTACATATATAACATAGAGCTAGACTCAAGCCTGAAGTAAATCATATCACCTGGTCAGATTTTTAACATCCAAACACGTTTCATAATTCACTGACAAGTTATGAAACCAACCTTAAATCATAATAGGAATCTGCACATACAGTAAGTGATGACAAAAGCTCTAACTGGAATTTCTTTCAATCCATCAGGAAAGAAATCACATAAGGACTGTTCTGGGCCCTCAGTCTGTCAATTCAATTTGTCTCAACAACTTTAGAAGTTGCATGACCAGAAACATCTGTACAGACCAATTAATTTCAGAGTTTAAGGAGATTTCATCTAAGCAATCCAAGGTGTAACCATAAGTATAAAAGTGTTTTTACTTTTTGGAAACTGGAAGATAAATACACATAGAGGCTGAAGAGGAAATTTTAAAAGGTCCCTTTAATTTAGAGTCTTTTTTTCCAAAACTCAGCCCCAAAAACTTTTCCCCCAAAACTCAGCTCTTTTAAATCCCAGAACTTTTCCTGTTTTGGTGCTGGTTTTACTAACTTACCTCAATGGTTAGCCTGGCTGGGTGGTTTTCAAGAAGCAATTGCTCAGCTATTTCTTGTACTGATTTAATAACTTCTTCTTTTTCATCAAGTTCTCTCATTAACTCCTTTTTTCAGACAAAGAAAAAAAAAGTTGTAGAACTCTCTCTAATTATTAAAGATCACTTAATTATTCTCTCTGGATTATATTAGCAATACATACTGCATGGTATTCCTTTTTTCTTGTTATATTGGGGTTTCTTTCACTCCAATCATATGCAACCTCCTCCTCTTCTTTTTCATTCAGCCATATCAACTCTCTAGTAGCACGAGACACAAAATTGTGAAGAGTATCTAGATGTCTTTCCTGATTTCTTGATGTGTTCTTTAATTAAAGGAAAATAAAAAGATTTAAAATAATCAGAATTTAAAGCTCATCCCTTATCAGAAATTATGCACATTGAAAAGCTGAACATGGAAGAGGTATGGTTAACTTACCAAGAGTTTTGAATACTGACTCTCCAGTTTGTGCAGCTTTTCTGCATAACTGAGTTTAAGAGGGGCAGTCATTTGGATCTATATTTGGTACATGAAATCAAAAGACAATAAAAAGGTTAGATATGTTAAACCATTAGATCTTATGATTTCATCATAAGTCATGTAGAGATCAGAAATAAAGGTAAGACTGAAACCCAAATACAGTTCTAAAATTCAATATTAGTTTATGGGTCACTCAGTAAGAAAGTAATCAAAGAAATACAGAACATGGTGCAGTACCTCACTGATTTTGGCTTCTTTAAGGCTGGATTCAAATTCCTCAATAGCTTTATGGACATTTTTGTGATTTTCTAAATGGCTTTCAACACTTGGCAAATCTGAACCCCATTCTGCTCGATCAAGTTGAACCTTACAAACAGGAAGAAAAGATTAGGCATGATCTATAAAAAGTAAACGTAATCATTAAAGGTGGACTGTTTCTGCAAAAATTGTTACCTGCATTTCTTCCACCCAGCTCAATAGGTCCTGGACAAACTTCATGTTCACCTCTTCTTCTGTCAAATTCTGATCCACAAAAGCTGATTTCATAAGAGGTTTTCTGATTTGCATCAGTTTGAGTGTTTGCAGAGTCCCACTGTCTACTCCTGTCACATAGCTCTGAATTAACCGTGGTGGGATGCCTGATGGGTAAGCAGGGGTGATGGTTGGTGTCAGCCTGGAAGTAAGACCTGATGAAAGGCCAGATGTCAAACTGGAAGAAGTCAAAGCAGGTGTTAAACCTTGTGTCATTGCAGCATTTAGTTCAGGCGTTAGGTTTGCTGTAAATCCTGAGTTTAAGCTCTCGGTTATTCCTGATATCATCAGCTTTGTCTGCTCCGTGCTCAGCGCGTGCCCCTTGTTGTACACAGAAGAACATTCGGTCCGTATGGCCACCAGGTCATCACGAAGTTTTGCAACTCTATTAAATTAGAATTAAAAAAAAAAAACCCAATGAATGCTTATGATTAAGGTTTATCATGATCAACTGAATAGTGATGTGAGCTCAAGTTATCCCTTACACTTTAATTGCACTTAAATATTTATAAGCAAGCATTTTTATCAGAAAGTACAGGGAATATCAGCTTGTAGTTCTATGCAGATAAAAAATGCAGAAATCAGGCAAAGACTGAAAAAATGGTATAGGCACTAACATGCACTATACACAATTCCAGGGAGCAATCACCAAACCAGAAATCTTACAAGACACTACATGTTGGGGTAGATCAAACAAACGTGGTACACTGCCAAGGAGTCATGCACTTCATCTCAATCAGTCCAAAGATGAGTCCCAAAAAAACTTTGGAGCCACTTCTTCATAAAACAAAGTTATGCAGTTTAAATGCTTCTTTCTGCCAACACTGTACACAATGCCACATATAACCTACTGTTATCCCACTTATTACCTGTTAATACACCTACAGCTGTCACCAGAAATCTTGCTTCCATTTAAAAAAATCAAAATTAGTAAATTCTAAATGAATTTTATGTGCAATAAAACAAGTTAACATCTTTATACACAGATATCTAGTAAACATTAAACATTAAGTCATCTTCAGGGGTTGACTTCATTTTCATAAATAAGTACAAACAGCGCTCCTGTTTTCTTCAACAGTTTTGGGCAATGCACCCACCAGAATATCTGATTTTTGGGTGCCCAGTGACAGACCACAAAGTCTATGCATAGTTATAAAGAACTGAAAATTTTGTCCATAATGGGAATCCATATTTGGGACATTTATTTATCCACACAAACATATGGTAAAGTACCTTTGAACAAGCTGGTCTGCTTGATAGTATTTTCCATCAATAAGAATTTGGGCATCAATCACTTGCTGGCGGAGAAGATTCTCAGATTCAAGAAGATACCCAGCTATCTCTGCTTCATGCTGGAACTGGAGCCCTGACTCTAATCGCTTGGTGTCCTTAATAAATAAGAGAAAGTCATAAGCCTTGCAGCTAAAACCAAAGAGATACCAGCTCTGAGAAATTAAAAACAAAAAAAAAAAAAAAAAAAACAAAAAAAAAAAAAAAAAAAAAAAAAAACCAAAAAAACTTATTTTTATTNACTATTCTGAAGCATTTAATTAACTACAGAACAAAAAAAATCTAGCAGAACACACTCTAGGCAACTCTAGGTGCTACCTTAACAGTACAATGAAAATACAAGTAGCAGCTATTAAGGTTGCCCTCACAAACCCTTATAAATTTTTGCCATTCAACTTCTATAAATCTATGAATACAGTCAAGTAAAAATCACTGGCTGACTTACAGACTGCAGAGCATTCCGGGCGAGTACCAGTTTGTCCTCACAGCTCCGGCTGTCCCGCTGAATTCTGTTTGCAATTTGCTGCAGCATTTCCAACCTAAGTGATGCCAAAGCATTTTGGGAAAACAAATAAGTACTATGTTATTTATATTTACAATCATGTTGCATGGCTTTAAAAACAAACAAAATTATCAACAGCATCTAACACAAAGCACAAATGCATATGTCAAGTTACCTGTTCCCTTCTAAGGTTCCATTACCAAAGCTTATACAAGATCTAATCAGCGTGGGACCACAATTAACAGAAAGGAAATTCTCATTGGAGTCAACGCTAGTTCGAGTGCTAGTGCTGTTGCTAAACAGCGAATCACTGCTATGATAGCTGTAACTACTGCTATTCATTTTTACATCCAGAGCACAGTTCTTCTGGCTGTTTGCATTTGCTGAAAAATGAAGATAAAATGCTTGCAAAATGTACAGCTTCTAGGGATGAAATTCCACTACTGGCTTTTGAAACACTTAGACTCCTCCTTTATATAGGCTTCAGTATGCACATTTAAAACCCAGCAATTAATATTCTGCCAGCTCTTCAAAGGATTTTACCTGGGGCTATGTACGCTACCTTGCTTTTGGCTTCCCTACCTTGCATTAAAGCTTTGCAAGTACAGACTAGGCAGCAACAATGGGGCGTCTCTAGGAAACAGACACACCAAATATTTTATTTAAGTGTCACTAAATAACTATAAACCAAGTAAGAACTAAAAGAACTCTTTGCAGCGTCTCTCAGACTTCAATGGAAAATTTCACAAAGGAGTGAAGGGAGAAATCCACACTTGACAGTAGAGTACAAATAACCTCCAGGCTGGGCTCCTTTTCCTTCAAAGAGAACTGCACAATAAAACTGGGGGAGTATCAGGGTTAATCAGCTCATTACAATATAGTCTGAGACACCTATACACCATCCAACCTACCATGCTTCCTGCACTGTCCAAGCATGCATCTCCACTAACTGCCCTGTCCCACTACACTGTCCTCCTGAAAATTTCCCTTCGTCTTCTTCCACATTCACAGCCAATTGTTTCTAGTTGTTTTGACCAGAAAATAAGTAAGAAAAATCTGATCACTGCTTTTAAGTTTACTTTTTAACTCAGAATTTTTTCAGTATTTCAGCCCCTGCTTTTAGGATTCCTGAACAACCACACCCATCCCATAAGGTGACTATGCATCAGAGCTCGGCAAAGGCACAGATACACCCCTGCAGTAATGCCAAACTCTGCTAGTTTTGCAAACTAGAGCTCAGTTTGGCATTCTCCTCATTGACACCATATTAATTTTGATCCCATACACCAATCTGGCCATACATTGTCTGTTTGTGTTGATACTTTAAGATGTATTCAACAGACTTACAGGCAAAGTTTTATTACTCACCAGGTTTCAGTATTGCCTGAAGTAACGTTTTTGCCACAATCAAATTTCACCCCAGCAGCTGTATCAACACCTCAAATGATGAGATGCACTGGTAACCAGTGCAACAAACATGGATGATGCTCTTGTGTCCACACTAATAAACACTTTTAACTTGGTGACTAAGCCAGAATCACTTAATGAAATTTTCTCTCTCATTTTACAGTGACTATCATGTGTAATGACTATCACCGTATGACCTGTCACTTTAAATGTGTTTACCCTTCCTAAAATATGGGAAGGAAGTTAGGTTCATGTTTGTTTATCTGTGCTCAGACCATATGAATAAAATAGAAATAAACTAATGTCATTTATACACATTCTCAACGAAGATAATCCAGCTTTCTGCAAGTATGAACAGAACTTATATTGGTGAAGCCAGATACTTTGCTTTTGGCAGGTTGGGACACATTAACCTACAAGACCTAGCAGGCTATATTTCTGCTGCTGCTTTCCAGTATTCTGCTCTGCTTAAGAGGGAAAACTCAGTATTGTGTGGACAACTTTGTATTCCTCTATAGGACCTTGTTCCACAGTAGGGTGCTGCGAATCAACACCTCCCACTGAATCTGCCATTTCAGTCAGGCTCTTGTCTTGTAAGCATGACATGTTTAATCAACTGACTGTCTTTGTCCTCTGAAATCTCTCTTGCTGAGGACTTCCTATACAATGGTCTGGATTCCTCACACCTGGTTTCAGGTACCTAAACCAGAGAGATAGGTCACCCTGTTGTCACCAGAAAGTCAGCGACAAGATTCTCTAGGAATTGATTAAGATCTTAGATGTCTCCTTTGGATGCATAAAGTCAAGCAGAATGAATCCAGACCGAGGTGTCTATATCTACACCCCAAAAAGCAGCCCCACAGATCATTTAACTTTAAGAGGGGTTTTTGAATTAATGAATGGATAGTACTTGTGTCTCCCATAGAGCTTAAAAAATGCTCTCAGACCGCATCAAGACTTTAATCATGATTAGTACATCATCAGTGATGCACAAAAGTGTCCACAGCCTACTACCATGGAAAGCTACTGTGCCTTTTTCCACATCTAAACACTCGGTGTGCTCTTGAGTACCACTGACTTTTTAAACAACCTCTACAAAAGACGTTAGCCTACAATGCTGTGCACCAATGAAAATACACATTTCATGTAAAGGATGAGGTTGGTCCTTATATGAAATCAAGGTCCTCATATGAATCAATATGAATTCAATGTCTTGAAATGGGACAGTGAAGTGGTATAAACCCAGCTTTCACTAACTGCACAAAGAAGGTGGTTATACACGTGTATAAGTGCTTTGATGATCTGAGGCACAGATGCTGCTCATCACAACCTCAGCACACCAAAGTTGTTTATGTCTGGACCTGCCTCTAGGCAGGTAGAGAATTTCAGACCTTGAACAAAGGCAGAAATGCTTGATCTAAGAAAATAATATGGACATTATCATGGAAGAAGATATTTACAAATTTCAATATGAGTTAAAACAGAAAATATATTATCAAAGCCTGTCAAATATTCACAAGCATACCTCTCTACTTCAGGCCGAAGGGTCTTCTCTCTTTCCAGCATGGCAATAATCAGCTTTCCCCATTCTTTTTCTATATCATTTGGATGGTAGCCTTGAGAGAGTTTGATGCGTCCAAATTCTATCCAGACCTTAACAATTCATATGTACTTGTTATTTTAAGCCACAGAAAAGGAACTTCTATACATTTCAATGAATGTTAAAACTTACCTCTAGCAGTTTATATAGATGTTTAATTTTTGATTTCTCTATCTCCTTCGGTGGAATTTCTGTTTCTTTAAACTGTAAATACTGATTATAAAGTGCCTACAGAAACATGAAAAATAACATCAAGTTTTATTTACAGAGAATATAGCCTTAGTCTTCAAACTCTCTTCTAATATTCTTCACAAGCTTACCTATATACTGTTCAACTAGAACTCTACAAAAACCAATCAGTGACAAGGTAAAGATTTGCTTTTGATTGTTCATATGCTAGCAATGTATTGATTATACTTTGAAAAGGTTAAGGAGTAGTACTGTTCTAGAGTTGACTTGATTGTATAAATTAATAAGCATGTCATTTGTTCAAGTAGGCTTTGAGTCAGTAAGATGAAGTGTAATTCCAACAAGCAATCTAAGCCACCACATCTCACCTTCAGTTCCACAGGATTATTGGGAAATGTTCTGTCAGACATTATCGCAACATGGTGTCTGATCCACTGCATGAGGTAGTTCACCATATTCTGATATTCAACCCATTTGACTTCAACATCCTGCCAAAGCAAAACCCAGATTCCAGAAGAGATGAAAATCATCAAGAACTGATTTCTGCTTCAGCTTTGAAGACTTCAGTCTTCACACATACAGAAAATGGATTTTGAAATCCTGCAATTCTGAGACAATATTTATTTGCTCTTTAAAGATCAGTTATAGTTTCCAAATATATTTCAGTCTTCAGTTTTGATCTTGAATAATTCTACCGAAAACAAAATATTTTCTAGATTAATAAATTTCAAGCTGATAAGAATCTGAAAGGCATAATTTATACATTTACAACTGAAAAGTAAGAACTATGACTCGATCTTTCTCCAGCTTCAGGCACATTTTTTTCAGCTAAGCTCTTTGCACAAATATTTTCATGTCCATGACATAAAATAGCTAAGACTCTAAAATCTCAGCCTAGAAAAACCATGTCAAAGAAAAGTGTGACAGCAGTCCTATGGAAGATCTAGCTAACATTCTGGATCTGAAATTAATAATTTTATTAATGTAGCTCACATGCTGCAAAAGTCTTGTTTTCCTACTTACATTTGCACTGATGCCTTCACCACCTTCTGGTACTTTGGGAAATGCATCATAAAGCGATGACACATAAGTTATTACTGACTTCTCATCAGGTGAGGAAACATCGACATCTAAAAGCAAGACAGAACAGTGCTTTATCACATAGTTGTAAGAATGCCTACAAATATGCTACAACCTGCAGGCAGATTGGATTTTATTTTAGTGTGGGGGTTTTGCAACAAAGCTCTCTTACCTTCAGGATCCAGAAGTCTGGCAACACCAAGTTTTTCTGCTACAAAAAAAGCATGTTCTAAATTTGCGAGGTTGCTTTGAACAGCAACGGTATTCATGTCTATCAGGTCCGGCCTGTCAAATAAAACAGCAATACTTGATTACAACTCCTTACTAGTTTTATATTACTGCTGTAGTGGTAAATAAACCATGAGCATGGACAGACACAGCAAAAGAGTTTCCATTATAAAAGGATTTCACTAAAATTGGGTGAACAAGCTGAGACCACTGCTAACTGAGAAACACAAGCAGCAGAAAATTACAACATTCAGTTCTTCATGTACAAGCTGGTTTCCAGCCATCCCTTATACACCTCAATTCTCTTATGCATATTTATCCATGTGCATTGACATTGTATTTCAACACAGTGTCCTTTCCACTGCCCTTGAGGGGATTAAATTCACTTTTCTCTTTTACAGGAGAGAGTTACTTTCTACTGCTGTCACAAGTTTTCAGTCATTCTGCACCCAATTCTTCAGCATGTGTCAGAAGCCACACAGTAACAAAGTTTAGTCACAAAAACATCACTTTAATCTTTTCTGATGAGTTTCTTCAAATGCATTGAAGCCTTGCTTTCAGATATACATTGGTGTCAGTTCTCTTACAGGTAACTCTCAGCCCCACATACTTAAACCTCCACACCTTCATCCTGCTAAACTCCATTTCCAGCCAGCCACAATATGCTTGCTTTAATGGAATAATTGTCTTAAGCCAATCTTGCCTATAAATATTTTTCAGGCCCATAAGTATTATCCTGTATCAATCTTGTACCAGCATCACTACTTTAATGTTTTAAATAATGTAAAACATGGAAACTAATATTGTCCTTTAAATTTGGTATGTAGGAGCTGAGTTTTAGATCTTGTGATTCTCATTGTGTTACTCCTTGCCTCTTTCAGCATTTGGAATTCTCACAGTTATCCACCAAAAAGAAATAAGGGATTTTCAAACATGCTGAGCAAAAGCTCATCTCACTGAAGTCAACGAGAGCCACAAGGGTCTGAAAACTTTGCTACTGAAATCCTACACTACTGAAAACCAGACTCACCATGAAAAAAACCTAAAACAAAACAGCAAAATAAAAAAAAATAGCATACAACTTTCAGCAAACAATTCAATTCTTAAATTTTCTCATTTTTGTTTCTAGAGAAACTATTTTCTTAGTTTTACCAAGTAGAAGTTTTAAATAATTGCAACAGCTAGAAATATGTTAAATACCATTGTTCAAAATTAATGTTAACATTTCATGTGGCAGCACCCCAAATTCCCTTGATAACAACATGGTATTAACTTTGGGAACCCCAGTACAATCTTGTCTTTGAACTAACTACAAGGGCACTGTAAATAAAAATCTATTTCTTTTCAGTCATTTAGAATCACTGTGTTCCTTGTGCTCTTTTGAAGAGAAGTCTACAAGACAGATAATAACACTGCACCCACCCCTTATGCCTTGAAAGAATATTTAATAATAACAAAATGTAAGCGGTGCAATATAATC
>VZTT01022768.1:28647-49413 GCA_013400855.1 Buphagus erythrorhynchus
TATCTAAAGTCTTGGTCTACAAGAAAATACTACAGAAGATGGCATTCATGCCTGTCTTGATAGTGCATGTCTTTGGCTTTTTAAAGCAGACAGAAGGCTCCACAGCTGGCTGAGAACAAGTCCACTGATGGTTTATGAAAGGGAAAAAGACAAGTATTATCACTTGAATGCCAAAGCACCTGGCATGAGCCACAGCAAGATGATGCTGTCTAGGGCTTGGGGCCTCCCCCTCTGCAGATCACCCTTTCACAAGTAGTAGAGGGATATCTTGCAAAGCCACAGGAAAAGGAGTTTACCTCCTAGAGCTCAGTAAAAAAATTTTTTTAGCCTGAGAAAAGTGCATCCAAAAAACATGGCTCAGGAAATCACTGATTGCTATACTGTTTCTTTTGTTTAATAGTGGAGATTTTTTTGCAATTTTAAATAGAAATAAATGCCATTTTTACATGCTGTAAGCTTGCAGAGATACCTGTCAACTAACTCAGAATAACTGTTGAAATTGCAGTTGTGATGAGTAACCTCTAATACATATTTATTTAATTGTTGTAGTTGAAGCAAACACTAGATTTAAAAGCATTGTCCATCACAGCAAACATTGCCATTTTTTTAAGGCTGTAGAGCAAATATGAGTTTTGTAGAAGTTATTTGTAATGTATTATAAATCTATTTTATATCAATTTGCATAACATTATTAAGTAGTCTTACGCATAATCAAGAACAAATTAAACTAAATGCCCTTTAAGTAACATAAAATGACTCTACCTTCTGTCATAATATTGTGAGTCATCTTATGGCAGATTTTTAAGTGGGCTGGGGCCTTGCCATGAAAACACACATAAACATCCCAAACACCAGCTGAGTTGGAACATTCCATGCAAAGAAGATGCTTCTCCTGCAGCCACACCTAAGTCAAGGGTTTGGCTTCCACACTGAGAATCATTAATCATTTAATTTATTAAAAAACTGGTGCCTGCCATTTGAGATCTTAGTGTAGGTATTAGAAATTACATACAATTTCTATCAGAAGTGATGGGAAAAAAAGTATAATTAATACCACATGAATTAGGAAGCTGACAAAATTATGATAAATTCAAGAAAACAATACCTAGCATCACAAAGAGAAGGAAGAGAACAATATCTGAATAACAGCAGATATTTCTGGTCTGCAAAGACTCCTTGAAATCAGAGTTGTGCATAATAAATAACACTAGGTACATGTAGATTTTCTCATTGCCAGAACGTAATACCTAGCAAAATAGTTTAAGATCCAAACAAGCAGCTATAATAATTTGCCTGTTAAAATAAAAGATTATATTTGAAGGGGATTTGATACCTCAAAAAGGAAAAAGATGTTTAACTGAACTTTAATTTTCCCAGTCATTGATGAAGAAATCACATCCTTCTCCTCACTGTNTTGAAGTTATTTATGTGAATCATCTAAACTGTTTAATCTGCACAATTCTTTCTCAGCCAAAACTCTGCATGCTGCCTTAGTAATATCTGATACTAAAGGGTATTTAATTCTTGGCTTATACTTAGTTGAAGGACTAACATAGAGACTTTCCAGCAGCATTCTCAAACAAACATGCCTGAAGATGCAGAGTGAAGTAAGTATATCACGTCACTATAGTTCAATTAGCTTTTCCATTGCTGTAATTAGAAAATGCTTATAGAAGTTAAACTTTTTTTTCATTGTTCACAGACAAATGAAAAGGATGGGTGCCAGAAAGACTCATGCCTTTATTAGGGATGGAAGAATTACTAGAACAAATGAAAGACCGTGCCAAATACACAGTCATAGAAAGAAAATTTAAAAACAAACAACCAACAAAAAATCATCTATTCTGGAGATTTTGGTTAATAACAGAAATATTGCAAAGAAAGGAATCAAAAAATAATAAATGTTCATGTAAAACAGAAATTTTAGCTCTATCTCTTGAAATATACATCTCTTGTTACTTTGCCAGGAACTCTACAAATGAGAAGACGAAGCAAAATGTATTATTTAACCTATAAAATTAGGCCTACCATTTGCCTATCTCTTAACAAAGTTTCAAAAATACCAACTTGTTTACACCAGTTTATGTGCCGAGTCAACGTTCTGGAATTTACTAAAGAATTTGTCCCCACATCAGGTACAAATCTAAGTCTTGTTCAAAACAGCTTGTCAAAGAACCTGCTTCAAAAAGACTGAGTCAACAACACAATGAGAATGATGGCTGGTCTTCAACTAACACTTAGTGTTCTTTGTGCCCACACACTTTCACTGATTCCCCGTGTTTGCAGTGCTCTCCTATCGTCATGACCAGGAGATCTAACCACAGTATTGGAGGTACCTTTTGCTGATAGATAAGCCTACCACATTTTCATGATTTATTTTCAGGGATAGTCTGGTCACTTAGAGAAGAGGAAGAGGAGATTTTCTGCTCAAAAATGGTGAGGAGGTTTGACTTTGTGGCATTAGGGAGGAACAGATCTCTTCCATCCCCAGAATCAAGGACCACAATGTGGACATACAGCACAAGGCTCTGTAGCAGGTTCCTTGGTGTCCAAAACCCCATGCTGAAGAAAGGACATAAAGTGTTGACTCTGAGTCAACACCATCTTCCATTACACCCTAGACTTCCCCATCATTCAGAAGCTCTAGATTCACACATGATATGCTGATAAAAAAAATTACTCCAATGCATCAAACCACTGGATGAAGCTGAGCTGTGACATCACTGATTTCAATTAGAAAACTGTCATTATAGGAGAGCTTTATCCTTACAACTGTGATAAATCAAAAAGTATGCTGCTGCATGCAGCTCTGCATACTGTTGGTTCAAGTATGTGGCAAAACCTTTTCCAAAGCTCCACAGGTCCCCAGCCCCAGTTACATACTGTGTTAATAGATCATTATGCCTCATATCCTCTTTTTGGTGTTGTCCTCTTGTCCTTTGTCCTGGTATGACAGGAATGCCTGCACTACATGATTTTACATATCTCTATAGATTTCACTCAGTGCCTCCATAAAGATGAACAAAAATGCCTTTTTATTCCCTTGAGAGCTGAAAACTTCTCATGTGATCTGAACTCTCCAGCTCTCCGTTACTTATTTTTTCATAGTTTTTCATCTAAATTTTCAAATATGATGAATAAAACTGAAAAAAACAATTGCAATAGATAGTATAACAACGGCACAGTATTTACAGATGCAAGTCTATTCTTCAGACATCCCAACATATTATATATATGTNAATTTAGCCCCTAAAAATATACAGGGCTAACTCAGGTAAATCCTTCTATTGTGCATGCCCTTGATTTGACAAGCACTGAATTTAATAAACCTACTGAAGCCACCTGTCTCACCTTTGTTAGCACTGAAAAACTTTACCTGTAATTTGCCATACCAATTAATTTAGATAAATACATAGTTGTGGCATTGTAATATCAAAGGCCTTTTAGTTAAATATGGAGTTCATCTTTAGCCATGAAAAACAAACCCTAATCCCAACTTGGCAGTAAGTTTGCAATGCAGGTTTCAAACTCAGTACAAATATTAATGAAACTAGAAAGGATCTGTTAGCCCTTTCACTAGCTTTAAAATCAGTTTTCACACCCTCTTAGTACTAAGAGTTGTTTCCACCATTACAAAACTAGTAATGGTACAACAATTTTGGCAATTTATAGCTATGATAAAATTTAAATGGGAATGAGGCTCATAACTCGTAACCTCAACCCACACCATGCAATCCACAAAAATAATCATAAATAATGTACTTTTTCCTTGAACTGTGAATAGCAAAGAGACAATGAAGAAACCCAACTAAACTCTTTTTCTGTTCTACATCCTAAGAATACTTCCTGCAGACCACAGAAGTGGCTGCTTGACAGATTGGCTTCCCAGTGGGATTAGTACAGTTACCAACAGGGAAGAATGGTGAAGTACTGTAATGAGTTCAAACGACTTCCCAAAGGCTCCTTGTCCTGTCTTGGAGGCAACAATTTCTCCATGTGCCATAAATTTGCCAAAGGAGTTCCCTAAAGGCCAAGACCTTTCCCTGTGTGATTTATCATGGGCACATATGCCCCCCACGGCTCAGACACCACATCCTTTTGGATTAAGACTTCTGACACCCTTCAGTGTCCTGGTCTTTGCTGATCCAAGAGTACAAAGCACATGAAACTCAAATCTAAAAAAACTCGGCCTGTAAACACAAAGCATTACTTTACATTTTATTCCCATTAAAATGACAAGAGAAAAGCTTTGATTTCATCCCAGTTTTGCAAAAAGAAAACTGTTATTCAGCTGCTACTTAGAAATAGGATCCAGCACAACATACACAGAGATAATTTTAAGTCCAGATCTGAAATTAATCAACCCAACTGACTGGAAGTCATCCATCTAATACCCACTAAGACTAACCACCACCACAACACAAGATGCTAAAATTGCAGGCACACTTCCAGTACTTTCTTAATACAGCCTTTACCACGTGCTATCACAGAATTCTTCTGAGCCCATCTGAATAAGGTTGGTTAGCTAACTTGCTGTTTGTAAATCCATTAGAAATATACTCAGGCAAGTAATCTGCCTGTCAATATTTTTAAGTATCCTAAATGCAGTTTATGTTTTCCCAAATTGCCAATTCTCAACACCGAGTTTATTTATTCTACACAACAAAACCTGTTGAAAATAGTAAGAACCACACAATGAGGAACGTGGAAGGGGGGAGGGGGTGCAACGCAACCAAACTCACATTTTCTTTGTGTTAAAGCTGGGTTACAATAAAGTACAAGTCACAAAAGAACAAGCCAAAACCAGCAGACCTGACTAATCTCTTTATTTAAAACATATCCCCTAGCATTTTAAGGCTTGACACTGTGTAATATTTAGTTTCTTTCTCATTCATTCCCCAAGGGTGCTCAACGTGTTTCTGCAAATTGAGGCATTATTATCCCTCCCCTTAAGGAATGCATTCAAGTCAGTACCTGAGCAGTTGCAACATGTTTTAACATCAGAGGGATGTCACATGCACTGCCGGCCAGGAGCTTAGTGTTCAACCAACTATATATACAGCAAATCATCCTGGGTAAGGTTGAAACAGCTCGTTCCAAACCAGAACAGTTATTTAGCAGGCATCAATCTAGCTTACTCTGTGCTATACCACACTCAGAAAAACATCCACTTCATAATTCTGAAAGCATACTGAGGAATGATAGCAACATTTCAAAAGAAAAGCACTGTGACCCTGGAAAATTCCTCTCTCTCACTTTATCTGGCATTTATGGAACTGTTACATTGCTGCTTCCTCTGGGAACACACTGCAGCTTCTATTCCTCTTCCTCCCACGTGAAGCACTCAGTGTACCTGCACTTCTTCCATGCTGCATTCACTGTTAGCTTCTGTTCCTCTTTTGTCTGGGAACAGGAGCCATCTCCTCACACACTCTACACTGTATGAAGCTTAAAACAACAAGCATCATCAAGGCCTTGCACAAAGTTTACCAGTAACAAAGGCTCCTCTGTATCAGATCCCTGTATTTCTTTAACAGAAATTCTTTAATACAGTAAAAACATTTTTCTTGTGCTCAAAACGTACCCCTTTTAACTCTATCACCACCTTCCCTCTTGTAGCATTTCTAATACTTGTTACATGGAGCCAAAATTTACTGAAACTGTCTGCATGTGGCCCTGGCAAGCCTTGGAACAGCACTACATGAAATAACCTCACTTGCTTTCTTGTCTTAAACCTTTGATGTGTATACTACAGTCCTGCTTGCTTGTCAGACTCCTGTCTGACCTGAACACATTTTATCCCTTTTTTCTCTTAACCAGTCTCTCACATTTTCTATGGTTGCTGACATCCACCTAGGAGTGCAGACATAACTGGACATGTCTGAGTGTACAGAAGGCAGATCAAGGGTCCATGACCTTTAGGTACTAGTCCTTCCCACAGCATGACTGTGGCCCATTGTGGCCGCACTCTGTCACATGAGCTCAGTTCCAGGGACCACACTGACCCAGGACTGCTCTGAAGGAGCTGCACTCTGTCTGGGGGAAGAGGGAGAGTTCAGCCAAGCAGACACAATCCCTGCTGCACCACTTACCCTCAGGGCTGGAAAGCAGGGGCTGGACCAGCTTCACTTACCAGAACAAACCTAACACCTGAGACTAGAACTTAAACGTGACTTTATCTGGGAACTGAGCTTGCAGATGCTATTTTTCACCATATAGGCACACTGAAGCTACTCATTAAATGCTATTATCCAGTTACACAAGAACATAATGCTTTTGCTGGAATTCCTTTTGTAAATGCTAAAATCAAAATTAACTCTCTACTACAAAAGCTGTGAGAATACAAAAGTAAAATGTATAAAGGTATATATAAATGTATTTTTACAAAAAACATACATGTGTGATATTAATCTTTTCCTATTCTATATACTTCATGTTTTTTTCTAGAAAATGAGTTATTCTGTGACCATGTCTGTTTTCTGAATATCAACAGTCATTTTTCTTAATGAGGCATCTACAGGTACCAGCTAACTGTAAATCTTACAGCTATTATTTTTGCTATTTCTTAAATTCCATTTCAGATACTTTTTAACTGAAATTTCCTGTAGTCCTTATGTACCAAGGGTTCAGGGCAGTCTGAGATCAAAACAATAGGCTTGCTACTTTGGTATAACTTTTTATCTGAATTTGCTGTAAAATAAATGTATGTGCCAAGTGCAATGTAGATCTACAGTTTAGATTACTAGCTCCCATCTGGCATATGACTCCTACTGTAATGCAAGCAGCTTTCACTCTTTATAGGAAAAAAAACTGTTTCTATATATAGGGCATATAACTGGGATACAGCTCTAAAAAATTAGTGTTTCTTCTTTCTGAGCAAAAGGCATGTACAGAAAAAAAAAACCCAAAAAACTAAACCAACAAACCCCCTCCCCCAAATCAAGAGCATTTACCCCAAACACAGCCTAGCGACTAGAAATATTTAAGGTGATAACGCTGCAGAATGAAGATTCCAGGGTGTAGGTGGTAGAATCTCCAGAAAAATCTGGGCATTACACCCTGATTAAAGTCAGCCTCCAACTTCAAAGTCCGGCTTACAGGTTTTTGCTACGTACCATATGATGGCACAAAAGAAACATTACGTAATCTTGAAACTGCCTGAAGTCAGATTTCTTCCAGCAAAACATATTGAATAAAATAACATACATCTTCAATGAAAAATTAAGCTATAAAAGGCAAATGATGTAACAGAGGAAACATACAGCATATTCTTGAATCTCCTGGGTGTATCTGTAGCTTTCACTAAAGGCCTGACCACATATCTGAAGAAAGGTGTGGAGGTTAAAAAAAGTGTGAAAGCTTTGTGTGCATTTGTGTTTAAATACAAATACAAATCTGGTTAATGTTCAGTATTAACAATCACTTTTTAATGTTATAATTTGATTTGGTCTTTCTGTGTAAGGACAGGTATTACCACAGAACAGAGTATGTTTAGATTCGATATTAGGAAGAAATCCCTTTCTGTGAGGGTGATGAGGCACTGGAACACATTGCCCAGAGTTGTGGATGCCCCATCCCTGGAAGTGCTCAAATCCAGGTTGGATGGGACTTTGAGCCATAGGTCCTAGTGTAAGGTGTCCCTGTCCATGGCAGGGGGGCTGGAACTAGATGATCTTTAAGTTCCCGTTCAACACAAATCATTCTATGATTCTATGATTAAACCAAATTCCAGGGCCTCCATTGGAGCCCCCTCAAGGCAGCTCTTGAGGTCAATGTGAAGCCCTGTCCCCAGGGATTTAAACATGTACAGGATATAAATGGAAACTTTCTATACTCTTCAAAAGTTCAGCCAAGTAATCTTCAATCTTACCCTGTAAACACAGACCACTGGAAACTGCTGAAAATACAAGGAATCTTCTCACATAGAAAAAAATAACTTTTTTCTAAATTTGGTGGTGGGAAAAAAATCAAGTGGTATATGAATCCAAGTACCTGAAATAAAGTAATTTTTCCTCTCATTTCCATTATTTATAAAATTACTTTCTTTAATTTAAAGAGCATTAAAAAATCACTGGCAAGTCATTCATATTCTTAATAGAAGTAAGAGAGAAAGTAACTGAAGGCCTTTATGAAAAGCTCTGACAACCAAACCCTCATTGCTCAAGAAGACAGAAAACAAATATCCTGCATTTGCTCAGGAGAGATGGTGAATGACTCCAGTGTATGTGCTCCAGCACCTGTACACTGCCCACATCCCTGCTTGACACTGGAAGTGGAGCACTGCCAGCAGAGCTGTGGGTGCAGGAAGGACAGGGCGACAGGGAAGAACCTGGGTCACCCCCTGGGCCACCAATGTCCACCAAGATGCTACAGGGGGTATGACAGTCAGTCACGACAGGGAGATCCCAGCCTTATGGGGTATCTCCTGTGCTTCTTGGGGGAACAGGGAGACATGGCACATCCATGCACTATTCCTGCAGTTCGCATCACAAATCTCAGCTCACTTGCACTAAAAGGTGCTAAGATCCTCTGTCAAGACAGAAAAACAAAAGAAACAATTCTAACCTGCCATTAAGAGAGGGCAGGCTGCCAGTTCTGCTGAAGGGAGAGGCTCCCTGCCTGCTGGCAGCTGAGTCACAGCCCAGCTCCTCGCCCAGCCCTTCACAGCTTCAGCCATTTCCTGATGTCTTGAAGCTGGTATGTACTTGCAATTTAAAAAAAATCACTTATGCCTGGACAGGAGGTAATTATGACCTGCCACTCCTCTCCCATCACCTGGAACTGGACAGTGACACCTCCCTGTCTCATGGACCACTGACTGCAGGGATCATGTTGTACTCATATGGGCTTGTGCTTTCAATGGTGCATCCAGAGAAGACCTCTCTGGGAGCCCTGGTGCCAGGGCTGTGGGCTAGGGCTGTCCTCTGGGACCTGCTGGTGCTCTGGTCTTTGGCCCACGGATGAGCTATGGCCCCTGCAGTGGTGCAGCCAACCTGCAGGCAAGCTGCATGGCAGGTCCAGCCCCAGCACACCCCCAGGGAGGTAGGGCTGGGGCTGCCCTGGTGCCCCCCTGGCTGCCCCACTCCTGACTGGGGCAGTGGAGTGGGCCCTGGCTGCCAGGCCCTGCCCTGATGGATCTCTTTAGGGAGCTCCTGCTGCTGTGCCCCAGCATGGATCAGCACATGCTCTCCATCCAACACCCAGCTTACTGTGGCTCAGCACAACTGCAATTCTAGATACAAGCCTGAGTATTTGAGCCTTCTGGGTTTTACTGTCATAGCAAATGTCATGCTCTTAAAATAAGGTATGAGCTAAATTAAAGCCCTTCCAGGACTGGAAGTCATGTCCCAGCTGAAGAGCTCCATCCTCCATTTGCAGAGTTTACTCCTCCCAGCCCAGGGTGCTTCTGTACCGAGAAGCATCTCCAGTGAGAGCACAGCACATGTGGTGCAGGGGCTTGCCACACTGCAACACGACTGACAGATGTGTCCCCGGGGGTACTCCACAGTGGCAGCACTATGGTCCCACTGCCCAAGCAGTCTCAACTGGTCATCCACCCTGGTGGAGCACACCAGCTGGCAGCACCCACAGGATGCTCCAACCAGCTCCTGACACTACCTGTGATCCACAAACTGGGAGCTACTAAAACACAACAAATGGAGAATCGCTGCCAGAACTGTGCATATTTTTTTAATGTTTAATCTACTTATTGCTCAGAAGACAAATGAAGCTTTAAAAGAGGTCTCTGGAGTAAAACAGTCTAGTTGAAAATAACAGATGACTGAGAAGATCATTCCTCTCTTGTGAGCAACAGCTGGAAATTATTATTGCTGTTTTAATGATACAAAACAAAAAAGGAAAGAAACACAGAAACTCACTGAAATCAGTGGAAGAATCTCACTCTCATTCCATTTGAAATGGAATCCGAGAACCTGTAACTTCTCAGAGCAAAAACACATTAGATATGGTTGGTAAACATTCCTAGGAGGGACGCAATCCTTAGGTGAAGTTATGTTTACAGAAGGAAGTTAAGCTCAATGGAAACTGGCACAGAAGCACACAAAATGGGGACTCTGCTCCCCAGCCACTGGATCACTTGCTTTGTGCAACACACTCAAGTCAAAGGTGCCTGCTCTTCTCTGCTGAAACACTGTGAATGAAACTCACGGAGCAATGCCAGAAACATTGTTCCAATAAAGCAATTCAGTCATATCCCAAGGTATTAACATTTGCACAGCTGGAGGACAGGATTCAAGTTTTTCATTATTTATTAACTTATCTGTACCATAATTACCAGTTGCGTGAGCAGTAAAGGCTACACTGCTCAATGTAAGAGGTACAAGGATCTGAAGAAGCTCTGGGAAATATTTTCCATGATTCCATCTCATTAAGATCCTTCCTTTTTTTCTCTTTCCAATCCCTCTATATCTTTCATTTTGTTTATTTTTTTAATTACTTGTCTGTGCTATATTCATTCCTTTGGCTGCTCTGTCCCAAGTAAAACAGCCTTGTCGTCTGCCAGCTATTTCCTTTTGTCTTGCCAATGTTACTAAAAGAGACTTTTTTGCTGGCACGTACCTCCTCCCTGACCAGCTACCCAGAACAGAAGCATAGTCAGAAAACAACCTCATTGACAGAGATGCAGCTTCATTTTACCATGAAATTATGCACTGCCACAGCCAGCTTCTCTGGGACTTGGAGCACTGTGTGTGATGCTTGTTTCCTTTATATACAGCCTGTGAGGAAAAGGCTGCACCTGTCTCTCATTTTACTTTAGTGTCCTAATCCACATAAGGTTCACATGTATGTTGTGTCTACCTAGACTTCCTTCTGTGGTGGGCCAAGTGGTCCCACAAGAGGAAATCCAAGAACAAAATAATCTGCTCCAGGCTCTGTTCACTGGATGTGCAAGAAAAATCACCAAATTTTCCTTTACTGGGGACACTCCTTCAAATTATACCAATGAAATTATGTACCCTTAAACTTCCTCATGATATGCTCCAGGGCATAGAGTACAAACTACACGTGCTATGATAAACCCAGAAAGCTTCATGCAGTGAAGGACAAGTCAGTACACATTGATTAGCCCAGCAAGCAGAATTCTCTCCCACGTGGTCTTCTAAGACATAAATCTTCCCAGTCAACTCAGGAACCAAAAAAAATACAATAAAGACACATCACCAACCAAGAGAGAACAGGGAGCACATCAATGATTAATCTCTGACAAGCTTGATGCCAAAGTCAGCTTTTTCAAGAGAGACCTGTTCTCATCACTTAGAATCCAGAATTAGAAATCCTCTCCTGTCAGTAGACATCTTCAGCTGTATTTCAAGTTAATATCCCATACCCTTTAGTCTCTAATCACAGCCACCAGTGACTCTACAATGTCTGCTTAGCTTTATCAGAGTATGGTCACAAAAGCACAAATCTATAGTAGGACCCCAGCTGGTCTGTGGGTTAGAGAGGGTTAATGAATGAGGATTGTTTTGAGAAGTTTTCTCTGACCAAGGCTCTTGGCATGGAGACCAAGAGGAGAAGAGGAGAGAAGACAACCAGGGGAAAAAAACCCACAGCTGTGGAAAGTATTTCAAAAAGGTCCTAGGAAGAACAGGGGCAGAGAACTTTCCACCAATGACTGCTATGTTGGCTAATTGTGACCAATAAGAAGGTGTAAATTATATAGAGGGTATAAAAGGTGGTGCATTATTGTAATAAACGGAATATTAGCCTCCTGAAGTACAGTGTGCCTTCTGTATGTCGCGCTGGCCTATACCAGCAACACAAATCCCTTCTCAGACTGAGAACATTCAAGCCAGCTGGTCACATTTTCCATGAGAATATCCTTTTACAGGAAATGGATCTCAGAGTAGGTCTGGGCTCCACATATAAACACTGAAGAAGCTCTACGCTCCCAGGGTCATCCAAGGGTAGTCACACAAGGAAAAAGACAGGTATCTCAGACATATCCCAAGTCATATAGTAGTTGATGGCTTTCACCAGCAGTGCAGTTTTGGACTTTGGTGATCAGTTCTGCCTCTACCCCATGAACACTTAAACATCAGTATGACAAAAAGGGATTGTGGAGAATACTGAATTCTGGAAACATACTTCTTAGCAGCTTGAACATGCCCCATGAAAGATGTACAGGATTCCTGGAAATACTTTTCTCAGGAAGGAGGGACATGCAAAGGTTAACAAGGCATCCCTTGGCTGCAAAGTGCAGGAAATCACCAAAGAAGAGTCAGTGCCATCTCCACAGCTGCAGCTCTATGACAACATAAACCACAGAGCCCTCTCTCTTTGTACATTAAAATGCTGTAATTAACATTTTCCAAGGGAGCAAATAGAGTACTTGCCTGTATTTATGAATGATGGCATTAAATAACCTTCCATCACGCCAGCAGGTAGTGAAATTTTCACAGCGTATTCCAGCATAACCCTCTGTTGTTTGCTGTGACCACAGGAGCAGTCTCTCTTTAGCAGACATGTCCTCTGACTCCCCAGTAACATGGATATCAGATATCTAAAACACAGATAATGTAAAAATTACAGTTACATCTAATCCATAAGAGCATTTAAAATATTGCAGAAATCACTCTGCATTACTGGAGAATTTATTGTCTGGTATCTGCATACATGAATACGATGATTATTCAGGTACTGTATTAATATTCTTTCATGTCTTATCCTTACGCACTCTAAGTATCTTCAATATGAAATATGAAATTCAATTTTCTTCAGTTAGCCAGTTCTCAGTCTCTTAATTTCTGGGGACAGTATAAAACTATTACATAATGCAAAATACTTAAGTGTTTATTTTATGATGATAATACAATATGTATGACACTTATTATATATAAATGCTATATAAGTATATATAAAATGCAATATGTATATAGTCACACTTATACAATAACCATATTTGTATACATAATTTATTTAGCTACGAAATTCCTCTCCTAAAACAGGTTAATTTACATAGTACATTTTCTGTAATTCAGTAACAAAACAGTCATTCTGAGTGAAAAATGATAATAATAGTTTTAATATAAATTTTCTGAGAAGTATTTTAGGAATGACTAAAAGGCTGAAGGGTTATAAATAGAAATTTTGTCCAATCAAGAAGGTTCAGTTTTGTATTATCTAAGGATTATCAACTCTGTATCATGGAAAGTAGGAAAATACTGGGAATTTTACATTCAAATACTACCTTATAGTACGTTAGATTATCCCCTAATGAAGTTCAGTCAGTTTCATTAGAAAACTATCACAGCATAAATATGAAGCAGACATTTCCCTAATTTGCACATGTACTGTTTGTAGCTCATGTTACAGAAATTGTACTCAATATAAATTATATAAATGTCAACTCTAAACAAAGAAAGTGCTATAGCATGTGGGCATTTTTCCAAGTGACCACCTTTTACCACTTATCCATATAAGAGACAATAAGGTGTTATTATGAACTACAGAGGAGCCCATGTACCACAAGGCACTGTATAAGCACCTGAACTCTGTAGCTCAGACATTACAAAAAGCAGGCAGAGCTGCTTGTGCAGAGGCAGGAGGGCTTGAGGCAATGCCACAGCTTGTGGGTAGAAAACGAGCACCCCTGTGACCCCCTGGAAGAGGCTGCTCCCCACACAGTGAGAGCACACCCAGCACTGCAGAGAGACACAGGTCTGCTCTGGCTCCAGAGCCAGCCTGAGGCCACAGCTCAGGGCAGGCTTGCCCACAAACAACTCTGGGTGCCTGAGTTTGCTGCAGAAGAGATGTAAATTGAGCTGTGCCAATTCCAGCAATCCTGTTCTAGCACAAACCAGACAGCTACACTCATGAGGTCAGATGGGATGGTCATAACTTCTCCTGGCCTCTGAATCTGTGCACACAGAGGTATCTTCTGTCTGGGCTCTGACAGGGGGAATTCCAACAGGCTAGGCTGGAAATTATGGGGGTTTCTCACATTAGAGCCACACATATCACAGTGCCAAGAAGAAAGAGGTGTAGCTTGCCTACTGATGTTGCTATGACATGGCCTTAGACAAGGTGATGGGAAGCACTTGGAAGCAGGGAACTAAAGGAAGAGCCTTAGAGATTTCAGGGTAATGGAGCTCACTGCAATTTCTGCTTTATCACCTCTTCATACTTTCAGGGAATGATGAACATTTACACCTATACAGTAAATTATAAATAAATTTAATGTAGGGAAAAAAATTTACATTACTTTCTATTCAAGTAACCACAAAATCACAAGCTGTGAATGCAGTCTTTCAGATACCTATCACAGATCATTGTATCTGCTGGATCTACGTAAGGGAAAAATACAAACACCAATACTAGAAAGCAACAGAGTTTTGTCTGTTCAACTAGCCGCTAAATAACCTGACAGCATTTTTGCTCCTATTGTCTCCAGCTTCAGCACATTTTTAAGAAAGATTAAACAGAAAGGAAAAAAGACTTTTTTGTTGTTGTTGTTCAAAACACAGTAGAGAACACATGCAGCTGTGATAATTTGTAAGTTTCTAGGTATCAAAATCCTGCAAAGAGTATTTACTGAATGAAATACAGATGGGATGAGTCGTGTCTGTAAAGATAACAGAAAATACAATGTGGCAAAAGACCAACTTGTAATCACTCTGAAAATTTTCTTGTAAAAATCCGGGGAACTCAGCTGTAGTGCAAGAATTTTTTTTCTGTGGGTTAGCTTGGTATTTCAAAGCAAGAAAGCAAACTAAATGTTTTTTCAGTAGCTTTAGTTTCTATTCATCACAGAACAACCAGATCACAATATAAATGAAGTCAACCATTTACTGCTTATCCGGACAATGCTTCTGAATGAGATGATGTCATCTAGAAGTGCCAAATGTCTACCATAAAAAAAAAGAAGACCCAACAAACCCAAACCTATATTTTTTGTTTGTCATTTTCAGAAAGTTCTCTGTGTGTAACCCTTAATTATAAGATTTTTTTAATATACTCTAGCATGAGCAAGCTAACAATGCAATTTGCTAATGGCCCTTCCTTACTGCTAAGTTCAAACCCTTGGCCTCCTTCACGGTTAATTGAGCAGGGATGGCTATGTACACTTCAGACTGCAGAGAGTGCAAACAGCATGTTTGAGTGCACATAAGATTCCTCTGGAAACAAGTAATTTCAAACATCAAGGTAACTTCTGAAGACTGTACTAGTATCTGGTGTTAGATATAAACAACATTGTAGTCATGAATACGAACACAAGGAGAACTTTTACTCTGAACATGACCACTAGGGAAGCTCACAGTTGAAATTTTGGATGGCTAAAACATTAATTCAGTTTATTACATGAAGATCAACAGGTTTTTGATCCAAAATCTTCCAAGCACCCTAGTTAGCCATCTGAAGAGAAAGGAAAAGGCTTTTCACTGATGGAGGTAGCCCATTTTACTACAGGTTAAGAAACATTAACATCAGCCTGAGACCTGAGACAGCCTGAGCACTTCTGTTCTCTAAATAAAGTATTTTAACTTTCAAGGCTAACATTTCAGACTTTTTCATAAACACTGAACTAGTATTTTAAAAGTAGAAATACTCTAAGTGAAATGGTGAGTCAAATGGTTATGTTATATTTTATTACACCTATATATACGGGCTCTGGTTCACAAGATGCCCTATAAACTTGAAACTTCTTAACAAAGAAAATACTACCACAACAAAATAAGGTGTAAGAGAAAGGGAGAGAACCCATCTTTCCTTTGATAATTCCATTAAGACAGCAGAGATACTAACCCACCAACCATGCATTATCATCAATATTTTCTAACATCATTTCCCATAGGAGAAAAACAGAAGGACTATTAAACTAAGAATGATAGAACAGAAAATAAGGGGAAGTCAGATCTTCTACTCATAAAATTTAGTCTTTCCAAGCAAAGTTTGTGTGAACATTTTGTATCCCACAAGTCCATCATTTACTCACTATAAACTGCTTAAGTAGAGCACATTTAATCCTTAAGCGTGGAAAGAACAAATTACAGCATTTGCATGAGTCTGAGCAGTTGTTTGCCAGAGATCCAGTTCTCCAAATTATCTCAAAGCCTGTGAATTAACAGTTATGCAAGAAAAGCAACAGAGGCAATTCTCTACACAGTCCTACTTCAGGATCAAAGTCTTAACTGGCACTAAATACCCTCTTTCTTGCTTATAACTGGGAGAAAGTGGTCACTTCTGTTACTGCACATGCTTTTTCTCAGCCTGTAAACTCCCCCTGCATCACACAGTACACAAAATCCAAACACCAAAAAGCCTCAAGCTCTCTCCTTGCACTGATTTTAGTGGTGCAGTTTGGAGCCCAAAGAGCAGAGCGGACTGGAAAAGACTTTGCAAGAGATCAGTAGTGATGCTCGATTTCTGTGATTCATTTTCACACTGCAAACAGAAGAAGAGCAAGACTCATACAGATATTAGGATGTCTTCCCTCTGATTCCATCTTATGCTAAATGTTTTGAAGCAAGTCTAAACTTGACATAATGTACTAAACTGCACAAAAGTATATGATGAGTTAGAGATGCATGATTGTGGTGGGGTATCATCTCCAGGCCACACTATGATCTGAGAAATGCTTATTAAGCCTCAGCAGAAAGTAAGAAAATTTTCTTTCAAAGCTATTAATGAGTAGCCAGGAGCAATGCTTCAGTAGATCCCTCTAAGATGAGTTCTGTAATCAGGAAAACAGAGGTAATGAAGTAGCACATATTTGAACACAAAATAATTTTTTTTTACATGCATAAGAAACCCTGCCACAGAAAGAAACTCAAAGGATACATTTCAGTAGAAGAGACCATACTGTTTCAGAAGGTAAAATGTATCTCTGTTACAGTGTAAATTATCCAACTGTACCAATGGGTTTCCTCTGGTGCCTGATTCTCAGTTTGAAAAGCCAACACACTTTCAATTATCAGCCACATCTGAAGCACTGTGTAAGCTGAGAGTACATTACAGCATGGGTACGTTGACAAGGTAAGGGAAGGCTACTGATCTCTGTAATTCAGTAAAGAAAATGGTAAAGCTGAGATTGCTAACTGCAAACTTTGTGTACCAGCTCAGGCCAGTAACAGGACCCTCGCAAACTCATAAATACCAGCTACACTCAGCATAAAAGGAGACAGAAATATAAGGTCTCAAAAACAATCAGAAGGAAAGTGGTTATGGGTTTGTACAGTAATTAAAGTCTGAAATCTATTTTTTCCTGGTTTTTTTAGAGGTGAAACCTTGATGTTCTTAAATTACTTATATTGAGAATCTGGGGTTGAGAAAGGGAACTGAACTAAAAGCCAAACATTTAGGAACTGACATAATTAGACTGATGTGTAAGTAGCTTCATATTCATGCAGTGTTTTATCAATATCAGTTGATGTGGGTGCTCAACAGAAACCCTTTTCTCTCTTCCTCTGTGGTAACAAGAGGTATAGGCCTGGTTGGAGTAGTAACTGCAGCAGTATTAGAAGCTGTATTACTTTCATTATACAGGAAAAGGCAGCCATGCTTAGCTGAAGAAACAAGGCCTCATACCCTCTTACTCAGCAGTGACGTTTTGTACAAATCAAAGAACATTCCCAAGCTGTTCCTGAATTCCAGCTAAGATTAAGAGGGCAAAGATCTCTATGAGTATTAGGAGGTTAATTGTACTATTGTGTGCTGTGTGTTGTAATTGGGTGTGTTATCTATGTTTAAAAAACTAAGCTCAGACAAAGTATTGTTTGATTCCTGTTAGAAAAGTTAATTATATAAGCAAAAGACATTTAGTTAGCTCTTTGCCAGAAAGAATGCCTTTGGCATTCCCATTTGGCATTGCCCATTCCTTCTGCTCATTCAACTGAAAGCTCAGATGTCCCCATTGAGCAAAGGGAATCAGTTTTGGACCAGATCCTGGTATCAGTATTTGACTCACATGCACAGATTTCAGTTGTCCTGAAGATGGGTGGGGCAAAACTGGAAATATGGATTGAATTGGTAAGCATGGTTATCAAAATTTTGCTTTCCTTCAGATATTCTGCAACTAAGATTACATTTTGGTTTCTTTTATTGAAAAAATAAAATAATCCTACCCTCAGAGGAAGATGGATTTTCAATAATTAATATAAATAGGTCATGTAGACAGTTTGGGAGGAAAGATCCTTTAAAAGAAGTGTAGAGTGCTATTAACATGATTAATGTTCACTTGTTCTATTTCAAGCTGCCTACATAGCTCTGTCATTCTTCAGTTCCTACTGGCCATTACTGAAGAGAATTAGTAATATTCCTTTCCTTGATACAAGACCCAAAGAATTACAAGACCATGAAGAGGAGGTAAGAAAATATACTGCAGATACTGAATGTGAACTCTAAAATTCACTCCACCTTCTAGCAACATTTTACATGACAATCCCTTTCCTAAATTAAGAAACAGATCAAACTAAAGAGAAAAATAGCACAAGAATATATCAATACTCCTAAAGTGTAGAGTTATTAATAGCCTTTGAAAAAGATCAAGCAATATGTTCTGCCCTGCAAATATCCATAGTATCATAGCAGGTAAGAGGTTTATACACAGCAAAGTGAAGATATTTTTGTGATAGAAAAATTACTGTTCAAATACTTATTCTAAGCTAGCTTTCAAAAATAATGTACTCTGTATCAAAATATTTACCTTGCTCCTGTTTGGTGCAATGCTAAAAAATGCCTTTTCTTTTGGCAAATGGGAAAGTACAGCATCAGGATAAAACCTCTTTTGTTCAAGTAACGGATCACTTTTGCTTTCAGAAAGAAAGTGATGCAACTTTTCAGATTTACTGCTTTCTGAAACATTTTCAATGACTCTGCAAGAAGTTATGTTTAATTCAGTTTCTTCATGTTGTCTGCCTAAAACGTGGATGGTAGAATCTGAAGTAGTTCCTTTTCTATAACCAAGACTGCTGGACTTCTTCAGGAATGCTAATTCTCTCCTGTTATCATCCTGTGAACATCTCCTTTTCCACACATAGTGCTTCTCTGAATTGCTCTTGTCTTGTTCCTTTAACCATGTGTCTGTTTCATCAGACTTGGTGAGCCTCTGATTATCACCATGAAAGCTCTCCCCACAAAGAGAATCACTCTTTGCTTCGCCCGAGAAAACTTTTGCTTTAGCAATATCAACTGAAAGGTCTGTACTCACAGGCAGAGCATTACCAGCCACTGTCACTCTCCCGGGGAAGAAGTCAGCCAATCCCACACCCTTAGGATGAATCTTGATGTTTTCTGAAATCTCCACTTCATACTGTCTTTTTTCTTCATTTTCTTTAACGTGCACTGAATCTGATCCCTCCTCGGTTGATTTCTTTCTCCTTTTTCTTCTGAAATATTTTCTTCCAGGGGAATGTTTATCCGGACTTATGGGAGCTTTGGCAGGATCTAAACACTGTTCTTCCTTTTCAGCCCTCACACATCCACAGACATTCCCCATTTGGCTGTCTGTAACTCACAGCCACACGGTTTCATTCATTCCCATATATTTATATACAATTAAATCCTCCTCAGGAAGCTACGAACTGCCGTTTCCACCGTAATTTCTTCCAGACTTCACATCCACCCGCCTCAGTTCGTAGCCATTTTGCTTATGAGAAATGCACACGCAATAAACGCTGTGGCTCAGTGCCCAGGCAGGGCCTGTGTCTGATTAGACACTGTGGCTTATTTCTGGCCACCAATCCTCTTAAATAAACATCACTGTTCCAGCGTGGGGCTGCAATGCTGATTGCCTTTCACAGAGACGACATAGCATTTATGGGCAGTAGAAATTTCTCACATGCATTTCAACTTCCCGTTTCACTTAGTAACTTGAGCAAGATAAAGTAGAAAAATATGTAGCAACCTTTGAAACTATTAGCTACACTCCAAATCCAAAAGCAAGCAGCACAGTAAATAGCAGGGGTTTAGTCAGCAGATTTGTTCTGCACTTCGTATCTCTTTATTACCTATCCAATGATTCACAAATGGGAAGATTAAACTAAAGGATCAGAAACTGCTCTGACAGCTTGCTGGGGGTCAAGTTTTTATTTGTATGTGGAGTTTTCATAGCAGCTAATGTGACTTCACTGATTTGTCAGCTATAAATAACCTGCTGCTTCACTGCTGTCATAAAAGCACAGCTTTGTCAGGGCAGTGACACTGTGTACTGGAGCTGAAACTTTGCAGCAGAGTTAAACCTTCTGGCAGATAAAAGTGAAACAAATCATAAAAGCCAATCCATCTAGAAAACTGACCTTAAGATTATTGTTTATAAAAATGGAGCTTTATCCTACTCCCATGCTCCTGTAAGGCATTTCTGTGTAGCTCTGAATATAAGACCCAAGAAACATCTAACTATACCTAAAACTAAGTAGAAATAGACACTCTAAAAATGCAAGCAAGTCTAACCTATAGTGTACTTTGTTTGGAAAAATCTTTTTGGCTTTCCTCTTTGTTTTTGTCATGGATATGTGAAATCTACTAAAACCAGCATACATCATCAAGGACAGACGTGTACGGTTTCTGATGCTGAGAAAAAACTACAGAGTGACTTGCCAGGCATTATCAGGTGTTACCATTGACTTTCCCTTGCTTATTTGAAAAGGAATTGCAATAATGAGACCCAGAGACTTTATCCCCAGAGGTCAGTTCCACTGAAGTATTCCATATTTTATTGACAGGATCTAGAATGGATAATACAGCAAAGACCTAGGAAAAGCCTCCAAAGAATTTCCGAGGATAGAGTCGCTCACTACTAGTCGCTGA
>VZTT01022769.1:2574-14694 GCA_013400855.1 Buphagus erythrorhynchus
CGCGAGAGGGCCCCGGGACGGCGCCTTCCCGGCAAGGCCCCATTGAGGCCGCCGCGCCCCGCCGCGGGGAGCGCAGCCCGGCGGTGGCAGCGCGGGGGGAGGCGTCGGGTCGCGCCGGCGAGGAGCGGGTGGGGGCCCCGCGGGCACAAGGCCGAGGGAGCCTCCAGCGTTTCTCGTTGTCTCCCGCAGGATGAAGACCATCCTCAGCAACCAGACCGTGGACATCCCCGAGCAAGGTCAGTCCGCTCCGCGTTCGGGAGGCGCCAGGCGGTGCCATCCCCGCAGCCCGTAACGCGTGTTCGCCTTTGGTTCACAGTGGGAGTTTCGCTGAAGGGCCGGACGGTCATTGTGAAGGGGCCCCGAGGAACCTTGCGGAGGGATTTTAACCACATCAACGTGGAGCTGTCCCTTCTGGGAAAGAAGCACAAGAAGGTGAGTGCTGCACAGGGCGTTTCGCTGCCCGGAGACAGAGGCGAGCTTTACAGTTGGCGTAAAAACTTGGTGGTGTAGGAGAGTGACCGAAAATGTTCAGCTGCGGGCGTGTTGTTTGGTAGGTTTTCCTTATTCCTATGTTTCTGAGAGAGTTTGGTCTGATGGAGGCGTGAGGCCTCCTCGGGCACTGTGGGAGTGAATATGTTGATGGCATTCTTCTGTAGTGACAGTCAGTTACAGGGAAAGGGGTTAATCATGGTATGCTGTTCTATAAACTGCTTCTTTTAGAGGATAAAAATCAGTTTATTGGATTTCCAGAAACTGCAAGTTGCATTAGGAGAGCAGATGTTCTATAAATAAATGTACGTATAAGAAAGTATCAAGAGTGACTGATTTCAGCTTCTGTTTCACAAAGATGGAATGTTTCATTAAAACAGTGGATACGCACACAGTGGTTCATTTAAGTTGATTATGCACGGGAGGCAGACTTTAAAGTAATACTCTTAGCAGTTGCTATTACATCCTTTAGCTCAAAATTCTATATTTATCTACCTCAGCTCTTCTGAAGACTTGTTAATGGCAAGACATTAAGAAAAGAAACATTTGTCACATGTGTGAGGGTTAGGATTTAAGACAGGAGCCAGGTGGGCCTTTAGTAGTTCTGTCAAAGAAGCAAAATTGTTCTATGGTTTTGTTTGGTGGGCTTTAAGTCGTTTATCTGAAAATTTTATTCCTCATTTGTCACAAAATTATTTTGTTGCTGATATTGAAGTTTTGCTGGAAGCTTTGTTAATGTGTTTTTTGATGCAGCTGCGTGTTGACAAGTGGTGGGGTAACAGAAAGGAGCTGGCAACAGTTCGCACAATTTGCAGCCATGTACAGAATATGATCAAGGGGGTCACTCTGGTAAGTTGTGTTTGGAACCAGGATACCTGCTGCCCTTTTTGTTACTTGCAGTGAGAGCCTTTTTACTTCATGGAGGGAGAGCATTTCTAAGCATCCAAGATGCAGCTTCTTTCTCCTTTTGTTTTTGTCTTGCCTTTGCTGTCAGGCAAGTTCTGCATGTGGAGGAAAGAACGAATGTCTCTTGGGCTCAGTGTCCTGCCCTTTTTTGGAAGCTGTTGATACACCTTGGTTTTAGTTTCTCCTGTAAGCTTCATGCATGTGTTCTGCCTTTTGGGTGTGTTCTGCTTTCAATATCTGGTTATGTCCTGTATCCCAGGGCTTTCGCTACAAGATGAGGTCGGTGTACGCTCACTTCCCAATCAATGTGGTCATACAGGACAATGGCTCACTTGTGGAGATCCGAAACTTCTTGGGAGAGAAGTACATTCGCAGAGTGCGGATGAGGCCAGGTGAGCATTTCTGGAGACATCTTCTGGTTTTAACTAATCTTTGCAAGCTGTTTTCTTTATGCTCTGCCACTGAGAACAGGAGAGGATAAATAATTAATGGAGCAGCATGTGCTTGTCTGAATTTATGTAATCTTTTTATTATACCATTCCCACTGTTTAGATTTGTTATTAGTAATGCCTCTGTAATTTATCTTTACTAGTAAGAGCTAGTAAATAATAACCAGTCTGGAGTTAGCTACTGTAATACAAGGAGTCCAGGATTTACTTAAATCACTGGGAGATCCTAACAGTGTTTATAGGTGGTAACCTGCAGGTGCTTAGTGTTACATTTGTGTTTCTGTTTTAAAACATTATACGTTAATTAATTTCATACCACATCATAGTTTTGATCTTTGAGGTGTTCTAGTTTGAATTTGCTGATTATCTAGGAGGATGCACAGTAAATTTAGAAATTATAATCTTATTAGTTGTTTTTACATCTTCATACTTGGAGTTTCATTAAAACATCTAACAGAAAAGCAGGCTGTTGATGGAGCTTGTTAAACTTCTGAAATGAGGCAACAAAACAGTTCATACTCTGTCATAAGCAAGAGTTACATAAAGACTGTAGGAAAGACTTCCCTTATTCATTTGTTTTTTTTCTAATTCCACCTGGTGAGGGTATGGGTAAGGACATTTAATGTGACTGATGATATTTGGGAATGACTGTAGACTTGTCCCAAAACACTGGTAGATAACAGTGCAGAGTTACAGGGTTTTTGATTTACTGTGGGATGTTAAGGGTGGATTTGATTATTGTATTTGATTTTTTCTTTTAAGTCAGCATTTACTGACATTTACAAACATGTAAACAGTAAATCTAATAAAAAAAAATCTAATATCTAAATCTAAAAATCTGATATCTGTTGACTGAACAGATCAAACTGTAAAAACTTCTGTTGCTCTCCTTACAAATTCAAGTTTCCTGTTCGATTCTCAAATGCTGTTTTGTTTACTCCTTATGAGTATTTGCAGCATTGCTAGTATAAACACAGTACATGACATGACATGACATGACATGGGACAGGTGGTTTTTAATGGCTTTTGGTTGGGGTGACTGGTTTTGTCTTAGTGAGCACAAGCCTGTGGGAAATGGCACCACCTGGCTGACAGAGCCGTGCTGGCAAAAGCACTGGCTTGTACACAGTGTTGCTGATTGATGCTCTAATGATGAAATGGGTAGGCAGGAGTATGACTTTAGTAGCTTTCACTCCAGAGCGTGACTTGCACTAATCTTTTAAATTTTGAAACTGTATGAGGGAGGACAACCCTGGAATGGATTTGAGAAACTCTCTAACAAAGTCATAGAAGCTAATTATTGTCTTAAATATTAGTATCTAGATAAGTAAATCGGGACAGGACATTAATATTGTTTCTTTAATACACTTAACACCTCCAACAGTGTGGATTATGTGTTTGCCTTTCTATAGGTGTTACCTGTGCAGTATCTCAAGCCCAGAAAGATGAGCTGATCCTTGAAGGGAATGACATTGAGTTGGTCTCCAATTCAGGTTTGTGGAAGTAGGAAGTAGATGTGTGGAAAATTGTATGGAAACTTTTATCTGAAGATGTCAGCTTAGCAAACTCTTTACCTCAAACCCTGAGGTAAACAACAGCCCAGATTTTTTTTTTTTGCTCTAGTCACTGCAGTTGCTTTTCATATTTCCTTACTCCGTTTCTAAGCTTAAAGATGTTTTTACAAGTCCGCAGAACCTTCTTTGAGTAGTACTTACGGCCTTTTTGGCACCAGACTTTTCAGTTTTTCAGTTCTACATGTGTGCAGTAATGAAGTGCCACTGCCCTGAGTTGCCAAGATGAGCTTGGTGAAATGCATCCTATTTTCATTAGACCTTACAGGATTTAAAGTTGGTAATTCCTGTCTCTAGATGACAGTCCTGTTTGTTAGTTGAAATACTGGAGTATAAAAAAAGGCTTCAAGTTGGCTTGGACCTTTTGGTTTTGTGCTAATGGTCTCACTTTGTCTGCAGCTGCCTTGATCCAGCAAGCCACCACAGTCAAGAACAAGGATATCAGGAAATTTTTGGATGGTATCTATGTCTCTGAGAAAGGAACAGTGCAGCAGGCAGATGAGTAAAACTCATAGGTTGGTATCGTTTTAATACACATTGTACATCTTCTCTGTAGAGATGGGGACTTGACAAGGTTTATCTGCTTTAACACGGCCATGGTTAAACAGGTTCCCAACAGGGATGAAATTGTGTTTGTAAAAGATGTCATAAGGTGCATCGTAACACTTGAATTTTGCTAGGTCTTTCAACAGCAGTTTTCCATCTTTCATCAACTTGGCATTTTGCTACTGTATGGAGAAAACCTATCTCTCCAGTGCTGTACTCTGCACTGTGAATGCAAGCTGCAGTGCTGGCTGAGAATTTAAAATCAGCTGACCTGGCCTGACAGAGTGGTTTACAGCTATTTACTGAGAAGACCTCAGACTAACGTTCCTTCTGATTGGACACTGCCGTCACTAAAATACTGGACAGCACCCAATTTATATACTAAGGTCTTGTGAGCAGTTAGTATGTAAATGCTGGTAAACAGGTCAGTTTAACAAGGACAGCTATTTACATTGTCTGTGGGCATTTGTTACTGAAGTTAGGTACAGGGATTTGGGGATAATTTGGGAATTTCAACTGCTAAAGAAATTTGATGGATTTTCAGCTGTGTGTGAATCCATACATAGCACAAAACACCTGTGCAGAATGAGACAGTGACTTGAAAATAAATTCTATGGTGTGCCTTCAGAACCTAAGCTTGAGGATGTAGATGAAGTAAGTTTCATAAACCTGGTTTTTTTTATATCATCCTCCCGATACCTAACACTTGTAAGCCTCAAAAAAACCAAAAAACTTCTGGGGCTGTTCTAAGTGCCTTGAGAGATGGAACAACTTATATTGGTTGAACAGTTGAGCTATTGTGTTTGAAGGCATCTTTAAGTAATCTTGTCTGTGTAAAATCAAGCAAATTCTTTGAGCTATTAATGTCTGTCTTGCATTAAAATCAGATAAATTGACAGCAAATAGTTACAAACTTTGTTTCACATTTGCACTGCTAAAACCTTTCTAAAAGCTCTTAATGTTTTATTTACAGTTGTCTGGATCCTGATAGAAACTACCATGAGACATTATACCAGCAATGCTGCCAGCAGGTACAAAACCTAAACACCACCAAGAGGTTTAATAAAATAAACCATATTTCATATCTTGCGTTTGTTGTTAATTTTGAGGTTTTTTTTTTTTTATAAAGAACTAAATGGCAATTGCATGAGCCTGATGGCTTTTGGAGAAGCAGATTGCGTACTGGGTCCACACTACCAATGTGTTTTCAAACCATCAGACTTCATTCAGACTGAGTGAATGTGCTCAGAGACTGGCAGGACAATGTGTAGGCTTCATGCTTTAATGATCTTTCTGTGACAAAGTCATGAAGTGGCATTTTTTAGTCATAGCATTAAGAAATAGTAAAAGCATTGTTCTCATGGGGGGGAGACCAATGTTCTTTCACGTCTTTTTTCAAGCCTCAGACTTGTGATGACAGAATCTGAAGTGGGTGAAAAAACTGAAATCAGTAGAACTAGATTTGTAAGACCATTTAAACTAAATACATAGATAGAAGCAGAAGTCTGAAAGCATGATGCTTTATTTTTATTGCTCAATCAAGAAAACAAAGGACTTTGACCTCAAAGCTCATTCAGAGTGTATTGCTGAGCTTCACAAGCAGTGATTTGTGTTATCTGGGGATACAGCTTTGTTTCTTCACTACTAATCCTGCCATATAGCAACATCTAACTGGGAGGTTGTACTGTTTCTATGCAGTAGTAAAATCCACATTGTCACTTGCTCCATTCAATTTGGAAAAAATAAATAAAATACTGGGATAATGCCGAAACATACTTGGCAACAGGTTGGTAAAGTATCCCGCACATGTTAAGAAATTCCAAAAAATTCCCAAAGATCCACATGTATAATGACAAGTGCAGTTTATATTCATCACTCTGTTGAGTGGGTTAATAGTTACCATTTATTTAGATGTTCTCTGCTAGTAAAAATTGTTATGGCTACCCCATTTTGGAGATTAAAAATAGTGACTAATGGTTTTGTCTCCAGTTATATTTGCTTAAAACTACTTCACCCAATCTCTAAGGGATGTCTCTTGGTCAACAATGGAGTCAACTTGGTTTTGTTCTTTTAGGGGTATCTTCAGAAGCACGTTTCAGTCCTGGTGTTGTACTTAATTAAAGGTTTGTGGGGTTTAGTAACACTTTCTAATCCCTAACAGCTGCAGTTTCATGCTCAACAACACTCATAACATGAATACACATCACAAGACACATTAATACAAAAGTGCGTATCAGTTCTCAAAAGTTGCTCTTTGCAAGTAAAGCTGTTTTAAAGGTTATTCCAAGGCACAGGAGAATCATAAGTCTTTTTTTTTAAATAGATGAAGTTGTCTTCTATGTACAGTAGGTGGATAAAAGTAATTTCACCAGAAACAAGTGCCATGGCTCTTCTTCCTGTGAATGTGATTACTTTGTTTTTGAATGAAATGCTTGGTGTGTGTGACTGGAGTGACTCAGTGCTTTTCCACAGTTGTCTGAGTGGCATTGTCCACTGTAGAATGCAGTGAAGGATCTCACTGAAAGTGGGCTTTTGCCCCCTTTTAAAATGAGACACAGATGCACTTGATGCTTTTTGCCTTAAAACGTTTCCTTCTTTTTCTTTTGTGAAAAAAAATTAAAGCTAAAAGCAAAATGAGGGTAGAGAAAAGGCAGCAGGCAAAGAATATTAACGGCTTCTTCTGAGAAATAAACAAGCAGAAACTACATTGCTTTTCATGGCTAGGGGGGCCACAGACTGAGTAGTCAGCAGGAAAGCCATTGTTGCTTATCAGGCTATTGTAGAATTTTATTGAAGGCTTTCCTTTTGAATCAGAAGTGAAGAATCCAAATCTGGGCTTAGATTTTTCTTCAGTCAGTTTAAATGCATAGTAGCCTTTAATCTTGATTTTGTCAATGTAGTAGGCTGAGAAGGAAAAGAAACCAAAACAAAGTGTTAATAGAAACTTATTTCAAGTAAAACCTGCAGAGTTTTGGTAAGGAGTTCAGATTTCAAATTGTTCTCAATTTAAAAAGTGTACTTACATCATAAAATATTTACTGTTTCTAATACTCAGTTGTCTCAATTATGTAGGAACAGTGCCTTACTGGTTTTTAAAAATCCTTATGATTTGGGAATTTTTTGACCTACCCCATGAAAACTGGATTTGAACAGGATTGGAGCTGGAAGTTTGTTTTCCTGGGAAAAGCCAGATGCTGGTCTTAACTAAAGCCAGCTGCAGTGACTCGGGAGCAGCTGCCCATTGGCACCATGGGAGCAGCTTTCCAAGATTCCTGCCCTGCTCCAAACTCATCTGCTCATCCCTGCAGCATGCATGGCTCTGTTACACTGCTGCACCCAAGTGCTGGGTGAAAATACTTAACAAATAGCAGGCCTTGAAGTCATGTGCAAGCAGTGAGCATAGTTGGGCATGTGACCCAGGTTAAGAACACATAAACTGAGGGGTCTTTTTGTGAGTACTATAAAGTGTCATGCTCTCTGAAAATTAAAATGGGAATACTATAATGAAGTGCCCTTTAAACAACCCTTTCATTTAATAACTTACTTCCTCTAATAATGTAATGTTCTTTTGTTTGCAGTATGAAATTAGTGTGGAAAATAAATTAGGAAATGCTCATTAGTCCTGTAGTAACTGAGAACGCTAAGCACTGGAGAGAGAACACTTTGTTCCTTGGTGTGTACAAGTAATCTGAAGCCATGCTTAGCCATGAGTAAGATTTGTCTCATTTTTTATTAACTCCTAGAGGGGAGAAACCAGGATACCTAGACTGTGTTTGATGTCAGTTGCCTCAGAAAAGCTTTTGAACCCCATGTCCTGATCAGGATCTCTCTAATGCTCACCAGCAGGGAACAGTGAGGGCAGGGGTGTATTGCACATCTCATTTTGCCTATATGGTTCAGGTACCAAAGCCTTGCTGGTAACCTGTATCTCACTGCTTTTCTTTAATGATTGGTTGGAGGAAGAGAGAGGGGAGGGGTGAAGTCCCTGTAGCATTTCTCATACAATAAGCTGTTGCTGAAGATCATTGCCTTGAATGTTTTTGTCCTCTACCTCCATTAACTCTCAATAGTTTTTCTCTAAAGGGAAGTAGTAGATTCTATATGCGCCCAGGAGAAAACACAAGAACTAGAGTTGGACTCGCCCTTCAACAGCAGCTGGCGCTGCTGGTGCCCTGCTGTGTTTCTTCTGTATGTTCCTCCAGGTCTCTGTGGACTTGCTTGCACTTTCCTGTCCAATGACTAGTTCAGCAAGCAAGGAGGCTCTTGCCTTTCTTTGGAGAGCAGAAATTTTAACAGTCTCTTGGGAGTTGGGCTGAAGTGCCATCTCCTAGTAACTTCTGAGTAACTACTCTACTGTATGTGCATGCCCAGAGAGCTTCTCATGTGGTTTAAACTGGAGGCAGCTGTAGCTGCGTTTTGGGCAAGGCACTTGATGCCATTCCTTTGTGTTGTAGCTGCCCTGAGTGTGACTACAGAGTTGGGCCCTCAGAGGGGCTCAGTGCTGCTGGCTCCTGCATCTGAACCAGGACTGCTCGCTCTGTCCAGGGCAAGACTTAGCTGTGCCTGGGTCTGAGTCATGGAAATGGAAATGGCTCTGGGGAACTTGAATCTCTCATGTACTCACCTTTTAAAACCTCTTGTACGTATTTGCCCAGGTAATAATTTCGAAGTTCATCATTGTCTAAGGATGGGTCATCTATTCCATTTGCTGTGATGTAAATGTCAATGTCACCGTAAGTGGTTTTGATCCACCTGAGAACTTTGCGCATTCCCCAAGGCACCACCGTCAAACGAGAAGGGGAGCTCAGGCAGGTGATATCCTGCAGAAATTGAATGTCACGATCAAAGTCATACTGGCTTCCATTCTGAGGTTTGTGAATCACAAATCTGGTGGTGAAATGATTCAGTGCATAAAAGTCAGCTGCACCTTTGACAAGCTGCTTTTCCTCACTTGTGAAAGATGGCAACAAAGTAGGTGAGAGGCCTTTTCTGTTTTTAAATGTGATGTATTCCCTCATAATAGCTGGATAGTCCCCAGTCTTAAATATGGGATTGGCAAACCAACCTATTTCAAACTGAAGAAACCTGTTGGCAGCTCTTGAATGAGATTCAAAGAAGGGGTTGGCAGGCTCAGCCCAGTCCGAATGCAGGGACAGGGACACTTTGCCATACTGAGAGGACCGGTACTGCTCATCGTATATTCTCCAGGCCATGGCGTGTGCTATTAATAAATTGTGTGCTGCCCGATAGGTGTCATTGCTGCTCCTGTTGTAGACACTGCTTAGCTGGTTAGGCTCATTTATTGTAATCCAAAGTTTAACCAAATCACCAAGTTCCCTAAAACATAAAGCTGCATAGTCTTGAAAAGCATAGGCAGTGGATTGGTTCAACCATCCTCCTGTCTGCAGCAAAGGACCTGGCAGGCCCAGGTAGGTGTGAGTTGGATAATACAAGGTGACCATGGATTGAACGTTGAGTTTCAGGACTTCACTAATCACACATCTGTAATACCTAAGAACTTGCCTGTTGACCACTGACAAATCTCCATTGGGTAAAATTAGTGACCAGTCAAGTGCAAATCTGTAATGGGTGACTTTCATTTTTTCCAGGAGATCCAGTTGCTTTTTAATACTGACAAAATCTGTGCACTGTGCTGGTCGGGTTTTTAGCTTTACCCCTTCAACTTTGTGCAGAAGCCCATCTCCTGTGACATTCCAGAGGTACAAGCTGGAATCGCAGAACTGTGGTGAGGAAGCTGCTGATTCTGCCTGTGAAAATAAAAATATGTTACAATGGGTTTTAATTAAATGAACATAATACCTGCTTGTAGTCTGCATTTCTGTCTGTGTTTAGCTGTTGATTAGTGCTGGATGTCAGAAGGCCCTGCTTAGATGCTCCAGGGTGAAGAGGATAACCAACTCACCTATATGGGTTTTATGCCAGTGGTCAGCTTATCATTCTGTTCCTTTCCCTATGAAAAACATCAAAATTGCACTTTTTTTTTCCGATTACACGTGGGCATTTGCCCTGCCACCCACCTACGTGACATGTTTTCACACAGACAGCTCTCCCTGATGGAGCTCACTCTGGTCATGCACACAGCAGTTCTCAGGCAGCTGCCAGCAGACCGAGCGGTGAGAACAAGCACCAGGGGCAGTACGAGGTGGGCAGAGATTATTTTGACACTGCTGCTGTGACCAACCCTGTGAAACTGAGGTACAGTAATCTGACACAAACAGCTTGCAGCATTTAGTTGTATCTTTCCTATCTCCTATTAGTTGAAAAGGTTCTGAATAGCACGTATTTTTTTTATAATCCAATTTTTAAATGCTTTTTGTAGGTTTCAAAGTACAATATAGTGGAGTTTAAAATATTTAGATTGCTTTTTTTTAAAAAGAAAATGTACTTTTTTGTGCTGCTTATTAACAAGACAGAAGCCTAACATATTTTCCCCTACAGTTGTTAGTGAATAGGTTAAATTATGGGATTTTGTTTTCTGAGGCTGATATTTGTCATGGGACTGTCTGTGTGCAATGACAAGAAGGGTGTCCCAACACTGGCCATACATACAGTTAGCTTATTTACTAAGTTTAAAGCAGAAATAGAAGAAAAATTAATAGGTCCTGTAGGAACTGGTTTGGACAGAAGGTCATATGATCTGTTTTCTAGTGTGAGCTCAGATGGTAAAACCTCAAACTTGGTTATCTTCACCTGTGCTATGTGTCTTTTTAAAGAATGGCTTCTTACCCACTTGTCTAAGTGGCATTTAGAGCCAGGCCTAACCCAGGAATGTGTTTCTGCTATAGACAAGACCTGGAGCCTGCAGGTCACTCTGCTGCCACCAGCGTAATCACCTTGTCCCTGGCCTTTGTCACTCTCTCCATCAGGCCATCACAAGCATCCCTATGGCCACACTGCAAACTGGATTTGGAAACTCCTGGTTGAAAAATAACCCAGTAACAATTGGTTGGATCAACTTCTTGGTCTGAAATTTCCTCATCTGATCTGCCACATGAAGACACGAGCAGAGGGAGGGCCATGCCTGGAAGGGCTCCTGCAGCCAGGTCTGTTGGCAGTGTGCATTCAAACCCTTGAATGCAAGGTGCCGTATATGGTCATTTGTTCACAAAGCTGAAGTTGCTGATCACTCTGCTTCCAGTGATCCTTTTAATATTTTATGCTTACCTTGAGAACAGACTCGGTGATACCCCAGGAGAAGTCACAGGAGAACTGAGCTTGCAAGTTTGGGGTAGCATCCTTTGGGAAGAAGCCATTTTCTTGTATGATTTGTTTATAATAAAGAGCGGATGACTTGGGGATCCTTTCCTTTTTTTTGCTTTTGAAATCTACATAAAATAATCCACGCCTGATGTTGTAAGCATGTTGCCATTCAAAGCCATCAAGGAGGGACCAGGCTGTGTAACCAAACACATCTATGTTGTCGTATTTAATAGCTGCATAAGAAAAGGTAACATCCATGAGTCTTATATTTAGTACTCTAACATATATAAGGGATATTTATGAGAAAGGGCTATTTACTTTGAAAATCTTGAGTGTCTTCTCAACATTTGTAGGGTCATTGACTTGCTGTAATTCATTGCAAAACTGACATACATATCTTAAGTCTTTATTTACTAAAAAAAAAGGTGTCCTTAATTCCTTAAGAAATTAAATTACTGTAGGATGCTTTATTTCTGCTCTGAGCAAACAAATATTATAGCACATCTAGGTTTGAAGTTGCATTTGATAATTTCCCAGTAAAATAATACCAGTAAAATTAGAGAATCATGAGTAAAAATAAAGGGAGCAACAGTTGATCTGGTTTGTAACTTTGTCATGAAGCTAAAACTCTTTCTTTATTTGAAAGATGTCTGCAAGCCCAAACATTTGTGAATGTCTACTCAGCTTGTAAATTGAAAAATTTATTTTGTTGTCATGGGACTGTTAATGACTTTAGAGAAGTTGGGTTAGCCAACCTAGAGATTGATTTAGTTACATAATGGGTGTAGTGCATGCTGATTTCTTCAGGCAATCTTAATGTCCCTCTTACGAAAGAGTCTAGATATGATCTTTTACATATAATATATGAGAAAGGTGACAACACAACAGCTTTCTCAGATGTGGAACCTGATTCTTCAGGAAGGGCAGCAGAACCTGCA
>VZTT01022769.1:22205-32971 GCA_013400855.1 Buphagus erythrorhynchus
AAGTATGTGATGAAGACATTTTTTAGGGAGACCTCATTATGACATTTCTCTCCTGGGCTTTTCTGCCAGATAGAAAAGGGTGTGTATAATCTCTAACAGGAAATTAAAAAAAAAAAAAATCGAGTCCCTTTCTGCCTACTAGCAGAGGCAGAACTTCCTGGAGGACACTGATACAGAGGAGGAAAAGACGACAGGTTGGTCTGCACTTGTGGTATTTACAAACCTCAATCCAAGTATGAAAGAACATAACTACATTTAGAGAAAATGGCAATAATATATCAGGTGTACATCTCACATAGGTCCAGCCACAGTGATTCATCTGCTTTGTATTTTCTTGCTTCTTGTCAGATTTATTTACTGATAAATCAAAGAAATCCATCTAATTTTTCTGTGTGACATTTTTTTCTTCTCTGCTTCAGTTATGACATCTGCCTCAGGAGCAAGCTCATAGGTTTTTTTATTTTCTTTGGTGTGTCTTTCAAATGTTGCATAGCAAGTTATCATTAATTGTTTTCTGATGTTGCCTTTGTGAAGTGCAGTCTCCTTTAATGAAGAACAGAAATTCACTTTTGATGGCCACTCTCCATCTGGTATAAGATTCTACATGCTCCTTTTCTTACTTATAATGACCATACAATGGAAGAGAGATTTATCTAAGAGACTCCTTTAGCAATTTATAATTAAAAAGCAATGATGACCCTCTATGTATGAATAGAATACATAGTAACATGCAAATATGTTTTTAAAATTGAAATTTTTTTAAACTGAAATTTGAAATTATTCTTCTGGATTATTGTCCCAATGTGGATCTCCTGCTTAGCAGTTTTTGATTCTGCATTCACTACCTCTCTTTACAGATCTTGAATAGCAAGGCCCATGTAACGGATGTCTGTTAAGTAAATGTATCTGGGGCATTCCCTTAACAGGATGTAAGGCTTGGAGGGGAGCACAGGTAGGAGGTGATTTGACATCAGCAATTCAGTGCCAGCCAACACACAGAGCTCTGGGGCTGGATGAAGACAGACCAACCCTACTTTTGTTGGAAAGACTTAATAATTATCATTAACTAGGCAGATCATTATCTGCCTAGTTACCTACATGACTTCATTTATGGAAGCAGATAATTTTTTAATCAGTTCTAAAATGCATCTCATAATGGAGATGATCCTTGAGGTCCTCTTCCAACCTGGTATTCTATGACTTTTCCATATGCCAGCCAGTTATTTGCATTTTAAGGTTTTGTATTGTTTTTGAAAGCAATAAAATTGATAGTTTAAAACTAAGAGAAATTTCTTCAGCCCTTTTCTTGGGACACAAAGATCTCCAGAAACTTTCAAATTTTTCTTACAATAAAATAATCCAAAGTCCAAAAAAGCAGAGGTTTGTGGCTTGTTATATTGTTTTTGTGACTCTATTAAACTTAGCTTCAGGTTATGATTGATATATCACATAAAAGCACTCCTTTATATAAACAATGATTAGTTCTGATAACACCATGACTGCAACAATACACAAGGAAATTAAACTAAAAATAGGATTCATGCGAGAGTTTCATTTAGTTTCTCCAAAGATACTACAAAAGGGTTTGAGAATGATTTTCAGCAAATTGCTGTGGAACAGTGTGGTGGTCAGACTAGCTTCATTTCAGCATTACTGACCTGTGTTTCCTGCTCTGTATATTTAATAGATGGACCTGGTTTGTGTACAGGGTGGCATTGAGGACTGTGTCTGTCAACAGCCTGTCCAAAAATGAAGCCTTGACATGGACAAGAATGTGGTTCTTCCTAAAGCTGATGACATAAATGGCAATCTTTTCAAGAGCTTTAACAGGCTTTGCTTCACACTGCCAAAACCTGACATTTTGGCTGATCTTTTATTTTTGGGATAATATTTTTGGTTTGCAGTGGGAAATTAGAAGGTAGCCATAATACAGTGTCTGAGAAACAGACCAGTATATACCAGTCATTAAATAAACACCCATGTGAAATCTCTTTAAAGAGAGAATCATAACTTTTCTTGATTCTCAAAGGAGAGATATTTCATAGCACATGAATCCTGACTGTGCATCAATACATTCTATTAATACTGTATTGTCAACAATGCAAAATGAACCGAACATTTAAACTCGCACAAAAATCTTTGAGAAAGATTCTGGCTAGTTGGCTTGGAACATATAGTACCAGCTGTGACTTGTGTGGAATGGCTGGCTGGCATTACAGTTTATTAAGAGAAATAAATAATTATATCTAAAGATAAGAAGAATTGACTCATATCAACTGGTACCTCAAGAGTTTCCATTCCATCTCTAACCCCAACCAGAAAATTCCAGCTCCTCAAATACTTTTCTACAAATTCGAGATTTTTCACTGATCTCAAATCTAAAATCTTCAGAAATTTTACAGTGGTACAGGAGAGAACTGCTAACACTTTAGGTAATGTTCATGGGGTTGTAAGAAGGGTACTACAGGAAAATAATTTCTGCCCAAGGAAAATAAAACAGAATTTAAAGGATTGTGTGCTGCTCAAAGTCTCCTTAACTCTTTTATCCAAATGATTTATATTATACTCTAGAACAAGAAGCAACTATCAAATCAAGTCTGAGACAAAGTGTCTCTCAAGTGAGAGACAAATAATATTGACTAAGAGAATTAGGTCAGTAATTTGTGTATCAGACCCAGCTGTGCTTGGCTTCCTGGAAAATCCAATTGATTCTTTGGCAGAGGAATATTGCTCCCTATGTGCGGTGTGCTGCTTCCATGGATTTTACAGAAAATGCAGACTGCCTAGTTGGTACTCCACATTTGATTGTGACACTCAGAAATGAAGGCAAAAAATACTGCAAACTTACATGGTATCTTTTGCATGCACTATATAAAATAGCACTTGAAAATAAAAAGAATGCTTTTGCATCAGTTTTCTTTGAGATGCTTCACAAATCTTTACAGTTAGATCATTCTTCTGCTAAGTCTGAAATCAGTTTGTGACTCAGGATGCTTGACAACTTTTCTGTGTGTAAAACTTTTATTGACTGCAATGTGACTTTTTTGAAAAGTGATGTTCTGAAGGTTCAAGGCCAAAAGCAGATACAAGAATTTGTCAGTTGCAGAATATTTTAACTACTCTGGCAAATAATTTTTTCCCACATGCATACTTCTTTCTGTAGGATAAACTCACTCAGATTTATTTGTTAATTAAATGTATAATGTATGGCAAGTTGTAGAAAAATTCTCTTTGTGACAGTTAAGAATAGTCTCAGCAGGGGGAATTATACTGGCTGCAGAGACGGGATAGTGACCTGCTCTGTAAAGTACTTTGAGCACAGCAGATGCGAAAAATACTGTACATCATGGAAGCAATTTGAAACTCTCAGGTACTGAAGAGGACATTTGTTTTCTTCTGAACCCAAGAAGTGCCAGCCTTACTAGTTTAGAAGCAAACATTTTGCAATATGATCTCACTAAGCTAGAACCAATCATACTTACATATACATACTCTGTGGCCAGTGAAATTGATTCAATATGCAAATACAAATGAATTGCCTTTTAAACTAATAGAATAGTCATTTAAATATGGTAAAATCTGTTTAACTAAATGTAAAGAACAAAGAATGCTCTTTAATAGTTAGAATTTGTATGTAAAAGCTAATTTAAACAAAATAATTAACAAGCACTTTAAAACAAATAATGACCGAGTCAGCTGTTGTGACAAGCAATAAGATCAAAGTGAGGATTAACAGAAAGACTGCTTTAGCTAAAGGATATTTCTCAGTGCTTCACAGTAGGTGGTTTTTTTTTAAACATTTATCACAGGACCAATTCCTCCTGTTATTTCCCACGGCAGTGCAAGATCAATTTGTAAAATCTTATTATACTGTACCTTAATCAAATTGTGTCCTACTGAGTAGACAGTTCTTATTTTCCCTCTCTCTCCTGGAGCATGAATACCTGTGCCATATCCATGCCAAGCAATTAAATATGGATTGTGGATTGTAATCCAGTACTTAACACGGTCCCCAAAGGTCTGGAAGCAAAACGTGGCATAATCATTGAAGATATCAATCACGGATTCATTTTTCCACCCCCCGTATTTTTCTTGCAGCATCAAGGGCAGGTCCCAGTGGTACAGTGTAACCACAGGGTCAATATTTCTGTGTAGTAGAGAGTCAATCAGGGTGTTATAATACTGAAGTCCTTTTTCATTGGGAGCTGCTACCACTCCAGTGGGGAAAAGCCTTGACCATGAAAGTGAAAACTGGTAAAAAGTAACTCCCAAAAAATCCAGAGCAGACAAATCTTTGTCCAACAAGATGTAACTGTCACTGGAGGTGCCTGTGCTGTCAGCATCCCTGAACTCCGAGTGGGTGAAGCGGTCCCAGATGGAGGAGCCTTTCCCGTCCTTCCTCAAGCTGCCTTCCACCTGGAAAGCTCCTGTCCCTACACCCCAGAGAAACTCTTTGGGGAAAGTGTCATATAAAAACATCTGTGTTTCACTCACAGGGCTGAAGTGGGAGTCCTTTTTCCACACAGTTCTTCCCTCTCCAGCAAGCCCAGTAACTATCCTTATGAAAAATAATGTCCAAAAAGCAACAATCTTCTCCAGTCGTTGGCCATGCATTATGCCAGTTTATAGTGCCAGTGTTAAAAATCAGATTTCTTGTACTGATGCTGAAAAAATTCCATTCTTTTGCTGGAGTCCACACCGTGCAGACCGTCTTCATTTGCCACAAGCTGCTGGAGTGTCTTATCAAAGCTTCACTAAAAGCTTGTGATTGTAAAAGCCCTGTCAATGATTAGCCTGAACTGTGAGATGTAGAACAGGTCAGAGAACGGTGTAATTTATAGGGAGGTGGCCTCTGTATGACCACTGAGACACCCACCTGGCTTCTTACTGCAGGCTGCCTGAACAACAGAAATGCTAGGAACTAATTTATCATCATTTAAAGGTCGGTCATTCAGGAGGGATAACATAGGTGACAGAGGGTCTAAGAAGCTATCACATCCTTTATTTCTTGTGGAGCTCTATTTTGAGGAAGCATTAATTCAATTCACACTACATAATCACCATTTTAGAGAAGATTTATCCTACCTGTGTAATTGGATGGCTGGAAGGGCAGTGCATGATTCCTCAGTCCTACCCTGCTCAACCAACCTACTTCTGCTGAAAAACTCTTCCTGGACTGGTGGGAAATTTTGCTGTGAACAAGAGATATACACACATCCAACTAACTATATAAAATCACAAAGCAAGTCAATATTTCTTTCAAACACATGCAACCATTTTTCTATCCTATATAAAAGTCTCCTATACAGCACTACACACAGCAGCAGTACAAAATCAACAGGGGACTATTCCAGTTCTTACACAGTTTTCCTAGATTTCTTCAAATAAACACAATTAGCAAAGATAATTAGCACTGGAAGATGCTATTTCAGTATTGATTAATTTAACAATTCATACATGCAGCTGGAGTATCAGTACAGCAAATATTTATAGAGCAATTCTGCAGTATAATTTAATCTTTTAACACATTTAGCAACAGTATGTATGTTGAGATATAGTAAATTTACTCAATATAGTAAGACTGATACCTGCCATTTTTGTTTTTCTTGAGGTACAGTAATATAAAATCTGTCCATATAGTAATAGAAACTGTAAGCACAGCTGCAGAAGAGCCTTGAGGAACAACATAGAAATATGAAGTAATTTTGCATGCAAGAAAGATACTGAAATCTGAACATGGGGACAATTTATCACCAGAGCAAAGCACTCTACCGAGACGAATTAGCCCTGCTGCCATGTAGGACATGAAAGTCCAGATGCACTGCTGGGCTTCTGCTGCTTTACTGCTCCTGCTGCCTGTGAGAACATGCTCGCAGCACTGCAGAATGCCACTGACATATACCTTTAATTTATCAATAAAGCTGATTAATTAATACAAATGGAAGCCAATTTATTTATTTTTAAGATAAACAACAAAACGTCCACGTTTGTAAGCATTTCTCTGCAGAGCCTTTACAAGAAACAATTTCACCACAGATGAAGATAAAAGCTCCCACTGACATCTTCTGCACTCCAGGTCCCTGGTGGTGGGGTGCGGGGTTAGGTCTCTGGGTCCTCTCAGCACCCACTTGTCGGGTTGTTTTCTTCAATGAGCCAAGCAGCTAATAGTTGCTATAAAGTTGTTTATTGCAGAAGCACATTAGTCTCAATAGCAAAAGAGTCACAGATGCTAAAGTCCATGTTAAGTTTTGGTACAGAGTCCCAAACAGAAGCAGAAGCTGCTCCCGGAGGCCCCGGCAGGGCCGATGTTGCTGCAGCAGCTCCTGTCTTTGGGTGTTGATGATGGTGGTGAGGGAGCAGGAACAAAAGCAAAGCAAAGCAAAAGCAATGGCAAAAAGCACCAGCTCTCCCCAATGCATGTTCTTATATAGAAACTTCCCAACAAGCTAAAACACAGACTCGGACCACTACTTCTTAACCTATTAGAATTCTAGTTTCTTAGCACGTCAGGCTACATATAAACTACATACATAGCCTATCTTGTTCTAACTAAAAAATGTAAGCAATATTCTTAACTATAACTTTATTCTGTCTGAAACTAGGTTCTTGGAGCCTCCACGGAAACACTAGTATCTAGGACTATGTTTTTCAACCTTCACTAGAACATGTACTACTTCTCTGGCATCTGAGACGTTTATTCACTAAAAGCGCTTAAAACTTATTCCACTTACTTACTTACTCATTCCATCTACTTATTCATGCTAAAACCTAAACTTTCACCTCTGACTTATGTGTGAGTGGCTTAACATACTCAGTCCATCCAAAGGCTTTAATTCAATCCCTGCACTCTGATTTCTCTCTGAAGAATTCAGAGAGACTCCTGCCTTACTGACTCCAACAGTGGGGTAGCCACACATCTAACATGAGCCTCTCCTCTTACCTGAAGTAACTGATCTGCATTTCTCCAAGATCCTACCACACACAGGCAGCTTGGGAACAAGAGGAGCAGACAGGGACTGTACAAATTTGGTTCACAGTACCTACTGACATGTTCCTTTTTTGTTCTATGGAACAGCATTTAAAATGCTGTTGATAGTTATTGCATCAACATCATCCTTCTGTTTTGACATTTAAAAGCATTGATTTTATGTATCCTACTCCATGAAAAAAAACCCAAATACAAGTTGTTATCAATGCCACTACACTTCTAAAGCAGCTCATCACCATCATTAAGAGATGCTCACTCAAGTTCCAAGTACCCACAACTACTTTGTAACCCCATGGGCAATCTGTGGGCAAAGGAAAGACAACAGGCTTCTCCCTAGGTTTAACAGCAGTGTTATACCACTGGCACGTGGATGCAGACAGTGTGTTGCACCTGCCTGAGATGTGTAAGGTGCAGCAGAGACTGGTGCTCTCAGATGCTTGGTCTGTAAAAGGTTATGAACTGTACTTCTTTCCTTATTATTGACATGACTGGCAGCATGCTATAATCATGGTTTTAAAATGTTTCAGTATTTCAAGCCTCTGTGAATCCAGTTTCTTACTACTTGATCATATTTAACTGTTTGGGTTGTAATTTAACTTCATGAAATTAAAAAGGAAGCAGTTTAACTGATGAGACTCATATAATGACTTGAATTTGGAAGGAGGATTTCATTACCTGAGCAAAGACTTGGGGAAAGGAAATACTGTGACTGTTAATTTGGAAAGCAAACAGCATAGAAGAGTGAGATGTGATCAGAGGCTGTTGGGAAGTGAGAGTGTGAAAGGAGGGGAAGAGAATTAATGATTCCACTGGCTCAAGTGGCAGAGTCAGAACAGGCTCCAACCCTGATGCTGTATGAGGACACCATACAGTATGATGCTGCACAGTGGGATTTCCTGCCTCTGTCCATGCACCTGATCAATCTGATTTCAGAATGAATCAAGACTGGGAGAAGCAGGGCACTTTCTGATACAAATTCAGTAGTTAGGACACCTAATGATTGTTCAGTTCAATTCTTACTTACCAGTTTTCCTTTTCTTCTTTGCCTTTGCCAAGGCATGTGATTAAAATGAAGTAAACAATTTTTCACTTGACTCTTGAATATGTACTCTCCTTGTTTTGGGGTTTGGCTTAAAAATCTGGGGTTTGATCTACAGAAATGCCAAACACATTAGTTGAAAGGCTGGAGTATCTGAGTCGACATATTCATTCTGCCTAGATATGTAAATGAAGAAAAAGACCTAAAGACAAAGTTCACTCAGAAGAAGTGTAATGTTTGCATAAACATCAGCTGCTCAGATCTACTAGTGTTAGGTGCTCAAAGAAGCAACTTATGTAATTGCCCCCAACAGCGTCATGCAAATCCCTTATCTTTACCTTATACAGCAAAAACTGTTTGAGATGGGATCAAGTCTTTTCTAAAGACACATAATTGTGATAGATACTATAGAAAGCCTAATGCAAATAGAAACTACACTACAGCTTTATGAAGAATTTTTGGAATTTTTCATCTGCAACAAAATGCTAATTTCTGCTTCTACAATGCCAGAAAAATTTTATTTTCTTTACTAGAGAGTGTAGTAAGAAAAATATTCCTCATGGAATTCTTCCAAAATAGAGACTACAATCTAGTAAATGAGTATTTTAATGCCCAATATTACTGCAAAAATATTAAAATTTAACCTGAAATTTCACTTTAAAAGTTGGTTTCAATTCCAAAAAAGTATCAACATAGCAATATACAAAAATGTGAAAATAAAATAAACAAGATATTAACAAAAAAAAACATATTATTTTTTATTTCTCAATATAAGAAAATGTAATTTTCTTATTAAAAACCTCCCCTTTCAATAAGCAAGACAAAGCCTTCACTAATAATATTAACAGTAGGACTGGGCTTATTACATAGGAAAAACCTCAAGTTCAAGATTTAGTATCTCAGTTTTTAAAATGTATTTTGGAAAAAAAAGCCAACATAAAAAGACAAATAGTCTGTGAGTTTCAGAAAGGTAGAAAACAATACTAATTTTGTAAAAATTATTTGTCACAGTTGTAAATAGAGTGGTGAAATCAAGTATACTTTAGCTACTTTTTAAAAAGCTGTAATTTTAGTTGAGTAATAGGGCTTTAAAACACAACCCATGATCAATTATAGACTCAGAAGGGATTTTGCTTTAATTTTATCTTGCAAAGCACATCATAATACAATGACTATTCAGTTTTCTTTCCTGTGGTGAAGCAAGGTTTTTCCCACTTCCACTGGTACCATGGGCATGTACATAGGAACAGAGGTATCCTGTGTCTCCTCACCATACCCAGGAGTGAATTGGAGGCATTCCAGGTGTTCAGTCTGATGTCTCCATAAAGGGTTAAACTCCTGCCTTCCAAGAAGCATGTCACAAACCCACAGACAGGTACTCCTCTGCTGGATGTTACTCTAGGTAGCTTTATCAACTACAAACAGAGATAACCACCTGCAATAACTCTTTTAGCTTTATTTGAACAGTTTGGCTCTTAAAAATGTCAGCCATTTTAACTGATCTTTAGCTCTGGTATCGGGAATATGCACAGCTTTCAAAGTTACATAACGAGAATTAAATATGTAAATACAAACTTATCACTGGAGATGTTTTTGTAAAGCAGTATCAGTTTTGTTTGCATAGCCATTATGTTGAGTGCATATGGAATAACTTGGCAAAACAGGCCAAAAAGGACAACCTGTGCTGTGGCTCTGTGTTTATTTGCTCACTGTGTTCCTTATGCAGAAATCCAAATTCAAAAGCTATACTAATGCTGAAAATACACGGGTCCACATAATCATGTGCGTTCATAAAAGAACAGTTTCTGTACAAACAGGATCTCACAATTACTTAAAGTCCAATTTCAAGAATAAAGCAGGAATGGTAATAGGTATCATTAAGAGCTATCTGGGATGACACCAAGTAGACAGTGAACACAGATGGAACACAAGTGACAGCATTAGGGATTGCAGTATGAGACAAGTAGAAATCTAGCTTGTACTCCAGTTGTTTTTGTTTGATGAAGGATGTCCTAAATCACTGGCAGTATTTGTAATGTCACAAATTCAGTTTGTCTTCCCCATTCTTCTCCAAGTCCAGCAATAATCAGCAATTCATTAAGTTGACAGAATCTAAACATCAGACAATATTTGAGTGGAGTCTTTTTATTTGGCCTGACCAAGCTTATTCCCTTCCAGCGTTCAGCAAGAGTGTTCAGAAGAAAAAAATAGACAAGATTTAATTAGAAATTAATTAGAAAATTAAGCAGCCAGTAGCAGAAGACGCAGCGTTAATTAATTCCCCGGTTTCTCTTGCACTCCGAGCTCCCCCCAGCCTTAGTGCATGGCTCGAAACACCATTAGAGGAACGAGAGCTCCGGCAGCCAGGAAGGAGGGACCATCACATGGTTAGCACTAGGAAATGCTTTTCAGTGCCGCGCTGCCCGGGCCTGGCTGCCCGCCTATTTTGGGTGCTGTATTTGCCTCAGTGCCCTATAAAGAGACGAAAGTCATGGAGGCCTGGCACTGCTTTCCTGTCTGTTTTCACCCAGCAGCCCAGCCTGCCGGCTGGCCCGCCCTGCCGGGGATGCCCGAGCCCGCGCGGCTCCATTTGGAGCTGCTGCAGCGCTCCGGTTCCCGCCGGGGCAGCGCCCGAGGCCGCGGGAGCGGTTCAACCCCCGCCGCACGGAGGGGCGGCCGCCGCCCGCACACCAACGGGCACGGGGCCACCGGGCACGGGGCCGGGAGCGCGCTGCAGAC
>VZTT01022769.1:33104-44944 GCA_013400855.1 Buphagus erythrorhynchus
GGGCCGTCGGGCCCGGCGCGGGCTGAGCGAGCCCCGCGCGGTGCCCGGGCGGAGAGGCCGCCCCGCCGCGCTCCCGCCCGCTGGGGCCCAGGCTTCCCACGCGTGCCTGGAACACGAACCCGTGCCCGAGGAAATGCCCTTGCCCGGAAGGGGATGCGGATGAGCCTCTCCAGTGTCCCTTCCAAGAGAGCGGGTGGGGCGGAGGACGCGGACCGTGGGTTCTTCCGCGGGAGGAATGCGCAGTTACAGAAGGAGCAAACCTGCTGTGAACGGGGTGTGCCGGAATGTTACCTGTTCCATTAATTCCAGCAGGAGCACACGAGGCGTTTCTGATGCCGAGCTAGAGGGTGCGCAGTATTTGCAGAAAAACAGTTCGATGGGGGAAATAAAGAGCTTGAAAGGCTGGAAGTACATAATTGTTTATAGATAAATATGCAACCCTCAGGAGGATGCAAAGAGGCTTTAAATATAAACATTTACGTGTTCCTGTGCTTTCCAAGGTTCTGCTCACCTATGCAGTCACCATAAGATGGTATCCCCTTTTCATTTCTGGCTCAAATAAGTTTGCTTTTATTCAGATGGAGTCCCTGTGCACATCTTTCACTGGCTTAACTACAGATGTAATTTTGCAAGTTAAGGTGCAGTTCTAGTTTTGGACTCTCCAAAGAGTTTAAGCTTGTTTATAGCTTACACCTGGTGCTCTGCAATGGTGGGTGATACAATCTGAGTCTTCTGGTGTACTGACAGAGGTCTGCCAGCACTAAGAGTCCTGGCGCTATTAAGCTGTGATATTTTCATAGTTTGTTTTGGGCTGGCTGATGAGTTCAGATTTATGTAGGAGGACAAATCTGCCTCTCCTGTGTCCCTGCTATCACCTTTTTAAAAAATGGATCTTCTTGGAATGCTTGCTTCCTCCTTTCCCACCTTCCCAGGACAAAGGCATTCTCCCTCTGTGTGATCTTCTGAATATCACCCATTTCACAGTCTGCCCCTGTCCTAGAAGGGATGAAGGACAGCAGTAATTTTGGGGAGCGTAGAAGTTGCCTCATCCCATTCCCTTTAGGTGCTGAAGTGGCTGCTCAGCCATCTCTGCTGCAGCTGTGGAAATAGAGGCAAAAGTACAGTGATGTTGGTAATGGTGCAGTCTGTTCTGCCTGTGCAGTGACAGCATGAGCATATTGCAAGTCAATATCACACCCTTGCAAACTTTTCTCGTGTAGTGCCAAGTCTAAGTAGCCCCTGGTAGCTTGATTCTGCAGCATATTCTTAGCTGTTCTGAACTCATGTGTGCAGAGTTACACAACAGACTGATTTGTATTAGAAGGGATTTATTTTTTCACCCAGATTAGTGGCCATGACCCAGTTACCAAGCAGTGAGCTACAGTGGTACACCTGAGGGAATGAATGTCCAGGAGTAGGGGTTTCTTGAGTTTCCTCTTGCTGAGAGGGACACTCATGGCTGGAGCTGAAGCTGAAGCATCAGCTGTGATGCACTTAGAACTGTGATGGTGCTTGAAAAGCTGCTGCAGTTACCATTATCAGTAACTCTTCATCAAGTGTAGTTAGCCAAGCAGGTATTACTAGTTTCACTGAAGTGATAGCATAAATCTGATTTTAGTTAGTGCAATGGTTCTGGATTTGCCAAGTGTCAGAGCTGATACATGAGCAAAACTTGCACTGAAATAGGCAGACTGGAAAGAAACGTGATTGTTTTGATGTAAGACCCTCATTGAGACACACAGAGTACCTGAAGTAAGGTGCATAACTTTTAACTGCAGGCATTGAGCTAGGCTGGTGAAGTTCAGTTTTGTATCTTGTATTTTGAGGTGCAGACTGGATTCTATGATGTTACTTTGGAAAATATTCTGCCTTACTGAACACTAGTCTTGGAAAAACACTCCTTGAATTACCAGACTTTGTACACTACCTAACAAATGAATTTCAGTTTCTGATTGTGTTACTCTCCCCAATAAAACAGACATGCAAATCTTTCAAGAGAAAACTTGCAGCCTGGCATGATTAATTACTGTGGTCTTCTGTTACAGTGTAAGATGGAGGATTTGAAGCAGCATCAGAACAGGCAAGGACTAGATGGCACAGCCATACTACTCCAACATGGCTCAGCAGGAACCAGCCTTTTAGGCCTTTCAGGTGCTATGCATCAGTTACCCTCCTAATTGAGTGAGAGTCATCAGACATTCTTAGTTACAGCTCCTACCTAGGTGGAACTGCTCAAAGTTATTCCTTGTTGGTGCTGCTGCTGAAGCAGCCCTCAGGACCCACACCAAAATAGCCTGGCCTACTTTAATTTTAGCCTTATAGGCAAGGGAACAGCCATGCTGGTGAGTATCTCCAGGATACACAGGGCACATTGCTGTGGTTTTTGGGGGCATGTCCTGGAAGGAAACCTCACAGTTCCAGCCTTTCCTCATTGGAATGAGCATAGGTAAAAGCTGAACATACAGATTTTCCACCTGGTGGTCCTATATATGTATGGATGGCATAATATTCTAATAGGAAGGTCAGTCAGAGTATGTTAAATAGATAAGCCCAGGATGGAGGAAAGTGGACCTGTCTGGGATCTAAGCTTGTATCATAGGTACTTAGATGGCTTGATTTCTGCAATTAGTTATACAATGAATTAATAATTTATCTGGCATGCCTTTATAAAAAGCATGAAAAATCTGTTTCATGATTCCTGGATAAAAGCTTCACTGAAAGGTAACTGTTGTTGCCCTGAGGCATACTTTTCTCCCAAGCAATTATCTATTCACTGTGTTACGTCAGCAAGGTTACCTTTTCCTCTGAGGAGCAGGATAGCTGAAGGAGATTGGTGAATTTATAGCGGAATATTGAACAAGGCTGTGCACAGATGTCAGTCTTCCTTTGTAGCTTAGGGCTGTGTAAATTTGCATTTCATAAACCTTGTATAAATCTTAAAGAATTCTAATATTATTGCCTATTCTCAAAACACCAGAAGGTTCTGCAAAGCTTCTGCCAGAATTATGTACACTTTAAAACTGATTCCAGAACTGGAATCCAAACTCAAGATCAAGTTAGAGGAAAAATAATGATTAATAAATCTTTCTAAAAAGCTTTTGGAGAAGCCTACTGAAAAGCTTTAGAAATAAATTAAAACAGACATGGTTTTAAGCTGGGCTAACCAATGTAATACATATTCCCTGCTACCACTTTTAAGGTGTACAAGCTTGATGACTGTAATTTTGGGACATATTCATGTTCCCTCATGCAACAATTTCCAGATAGCACAGAGGTTGGCAGAGCAAGGTAGATTTGCAGAGCACCTCACTTAGTTAACAGTTTTTACTGAAAACTAGAATGAATAGAACCTTAGTGTTGATCTAAAATTAAATCCTCGAATATTTTAAGCTTTAAAGTAACAACTACTATAAAATGGGAGAACTTTAACTATTTTGCAGCGCTGTATTTAGTATTTAAATTATTCTATTACATAAAAGATCTAATGAGACTTGTATTTTCTCTTGGCTGTGTTACCTTAAGCCCAAAAAGAAGTCAGTAATAATGAGTATAACTGAGTAATTAAATCCAAATATCTACTTGGAGACTTTTTAAATAGATGCTTTCTTCAGACTTATTAGCTATAGGTATTGGCAGTCAAAATTTCAGAGTTTATATAGCCCTGAGTTTATTTTGTAGGAATATATGTAAAATAGTAGAGTGTTGAAAATCTATGCTTCAAGGCATAAATTCCATGGATGGAAAAATGTGAAGTCACATTGAGAAAGAACGATTTTCAGCCTACCATTTGCTGAATCCAACTTAATATACGCAGTTAAAACACAAAAAGCCTAAATTTTTGCAGGAAACAACATTTCCAATTCTAGAAAATTGTTTTAAGTGCACTAAATTAACCTATATATGTCCCATCTCCTGTTTATGCTTTCAAATTACCTGTTCCATTGATTTTAAGCCCTAAATCCAAACTGACAGGAGTTGACTGTTAGAAAAAGAGCCTCAAAGACTCCTCATTATCAATCAGACTTGATGCCAATTTTGTAAGAATGTACTGCTGTACTGGTTCCCTGTAATAATAGTGCCAGCTGAGCTCCATGGTAGGGAATAGCTCTCAGCAATGTCCAGTGGAGTCCTGAGCCCCATCCTTTACCTGCTGTAAATTTAGGTTTAAGCCACAGGAGGCATTTTGTTTCTGTAAAATGGCTGCTGACTCTGGAGGTAGTGATACCAGCCAGCTACCACTTTTCTCAATTTCTTTTAATAAAACTGGATAGCTTTTAACAGAGTAGTCAGATGTGATTTTGTGTGTACAATAGTGATTTTCTAAAGTTTAAGCTCCAGCTGCTGATTTTACATGCTTTGAAAGTTTGTTATGGCTGTATTGTTGTCAGGTGTGAAAATAGGGCAACAAAACAGATCTTGGTGTTATTTTTCTTTATTTAAATTTTATAAGTTTCTTGCTGGTTAGTTTTTTAGTGAGTTGTAAGTTACTGTCTTAAAAATTTATGAGAAGGTGGAGAATGTAGTATGTGCCATTACTTCAATGTTTCAAACTCCTTTTCTTTCTTTCTACATGGGACACTACTTCATAGCTGTGTTAATAATTTTAACTATAGAAATACTTTAGTTTAGGTTTGCTATGATAAATTTAAAAAAAATTGTAATTATACATCTGTCTTAAGTATATCATTGCTGCTGGAAGTTTGTCTTGCAGTATGTATTGGTGAAGATGCTCAACTAATGAAGAAATAATTTCTTTTCATGATTCAAAGACTAGAGTCAGGTGGTGTGGGTGTCTTAGTAGCTACTTTTAACTATCTGGGCTTCACTTTCTGAACTGCAAACAAAATGTCAAAATAAGTGCAATGGAGATGCTGAGAAGGTAACTGCAGTGCGTTGCTATTTTGTAGTGTGAAGAGCTGTCTTTATTTAGAAATGTATAAATCTCTTTTCCCTTTTACTAGGATATCCGGAAATTCTTTGGTGTTGTACCTCCTGGAAAGCGACAAGAGTGTGAGACTGTGAAAAAGAGTGAAAAAATTAAAAATGGTGGAGGGCCCTCAAGCGGGAAGAAAAGGGAAAAGGAGACTAAGGTTAATTTTTGCTTTTCATATTTATGAAGTGTTTGGTTTCTCTGATGCTGGATTGTTTGTGTATCCAGCAATTTTTAAGTCATGGTTCTTCTCATATACTAAAATAACAGACTATATGTTAGTTGTTTTTGTAGGCATGGGAAGAAACTGCCACTTGAAATTAACTTCTAGTAGTAAAACTTTGTAGGTGGTGAAGAAAATTGCTAATTTAAAAAATTTGGGTTATAGGACAAAGGTAGGTAGAAGTTGTCACGGTTAAGTGCTAGTGTAAGAACAGTCTGATATATTTGAAGTTATTCTGACTGTTGGCCACAGTTCTGTAAGTAGGTTTGCTGATGTAATTTTTAGTCCAATAAACCCAAGGTTTGTACCTAGTAGATGTAGACATATCATAAAGTGTCATGCTTACAAATGAGGTAAAGGTCTGTGGTGTAGTGCCTGCTGACCAGTTTTTTTACCACCTGTACAGGAAACATGAACATTGTGTTTGTTGGGATCACTTCTCTAAACCTGCTGCAAAGACCAAATTCTTTAAAATGACAGCTAGAACTAGATTGGGTTTTGGTTTCAGACTACTTTATGTGTTAATCATCTGAGCTGTATAAAAAAGAAAGCAATGGCTAAAGCTAGTTTTAAAATCACTTAGAGTGGAAGAATTTCTAACAGGATGGAATGTTTAATGTGAAACATAACAGTTCAGAAGTAAGATGCTACTTAAATAAGTATTCTGACTATGTAATTTCAATGTGAAAATTTTCCTTATTTTCTCTGTGCTGCATCTTTCCCCTTCCCACGCAGAAGTTAGCATAAGACCATTTGTAAATGTAATATTGGAAAATAAATAAATTGTTAGAATTTGTTTGAAACTGATAAATTTGAATGTATGACTGACTAAAAGCTGAGAGGATCTGTTTAATGGTTGAACTAATGGACTGTTACACTTAGGTGAATAATTCACCCAGTGAAGATGATTCCAAACAAAAGCGGACAAAAAAGAAGAGAAGAGTAATATATGATTCAGGTATTGTTCACAGTTGTTTCTGAATATTCCTTTGTATTTTTTTGCATCAGTATGCAAGGTTGATTAGATAAATTGTACATCTGAAAGTTTTTATAGGTTGAGTTTTATAACAGTTTCTGTTCAGCATCGAGGAGTAGTAGGAGCACAAAATTAATATATTGCTGCTACCTTTAAAGTACTGATATTGATTGGAGATTTGGCAAGTTCTAACCCTTTAGTAGTAGGAGAGAAAAAGAGAAATAGTGCTGTGAGCTCTTCAAGCAGGAAAACTGTGTGGTTTTTTGGTGGTGTTGTTGATGGTGGTTTTGTTTTGTTTTGTGCAGGGTGCCAGTACTCAAGTCAATTGACTATAGCCACTCTTTTATTTAGATATAATTACAATATATTTGTGTTTGTCATGGAAAGAGATAGACTGAACGTTAGCCCTCTAATACTTGTTAGCTGTCTCTGCTTCCTCAGTTTCTTCTGTTTATTCATGTGGGATCCATAATTCACAGTAGTGTAAATCTGTCATCTCGACAGCTTTTAGGATATGGAGAATGGTTGGTGATGTGAGTGGCAATTCACCAGTGTTCTCCTGAAAAATCGGAGTGCCACCTCCGTGAATTTTTTTTTTGCCTGTTGTTAGTTTTGGAATAGGTTTCCACCTACTGGAACACATCAGCATAATATTTTTTTTGGTGGGTTTCGTGTTGGGGTTTTTTATGGGTATTAAAAAAAAAAAAGTTTGTTTTTTTTGTTTTGTTGGGGATGTTTGGTTTTTTTGAAGTAAATTGCTGTGGTATTTTTGAAGGTTGCATTCATTTTCAGAAAGGTTGCTGTGCAGATATAGCAGTTACTGAAAAAAATAACAAAGTATTTATGTAAACAAAAAACACTGTCAAGACTGAATTCTGACCAAATTTTTATTTATTCATTTATATGGTGGATGAAAAGGGAAGCTATGCTGTAACCTTCCTTCCATATGGTAGGAATATGGAGTCTTTTTCTCAATCAGCTGAATATATGTGAGCACGTGTTAACTGTTATGTGATCTATTACTTAAAGCCTATGTGTATGTGGAGGAAATCTACATTTATGTTGTGGTCAAAACACAGATTCAGAAGAGGAGTTGCAGTCAGTGAAAAAATCCAAGAAGTCACCTGAGAAAAAAGCAGCTACTTCCAAACTTGGTAAAGTTCTAAAGCAGGATCCTGTTGTTTATATTTCAGAGACAGGTAATGGAAGAAATATATCATTATATGTTCACCTGTAGTGGGGTGGGTTTTGTTACAGTGGGATGTACTGTTTGACTCAAATGTGACCAATAAAACCTAGTATTGAGGAACACAGATTATGTTCTCCTTAAACAAGCTAATCAAAAACACTTCAGAAGTTTGGCCTCAAGTACTGTAAAGTCAGGAGCAGGGTGAAAACTGAGGTAGTGTTGAGTAGTGGCTTAGGTTGATTTAAATAGGCATGTAGTTTAATGAGTTAATGCTTCCTTGCTTAAGAGAATTCTGTAGATTTAGGGGAGAAAGTTAAGGTAATACCTTTAATATAGTTAGCTGCTCACTGGCATACTTTGAAATGACTGCTGGCTGCAGGTTTGAAAACAGGGATTTTTATTCTACCTGGTAGATAACCTTCCATGTCTAATCTCTGCATGGTATGTTGGTGACTAAAAAGTTCTTGGGTTTTGTCTTTTACTTCTCAACACAAACATTTATTTTGTCAGTTGCTGCAGTGGTTGCCTATACTTCTGCACCCAGTCTGGGTTGGGCTGAAGCTGTAACTTCTGCCTTCTGTGTTTTTCTCTGGAGTAGAGTTTTTTTACTAGCCACAGTACTTCCTGAAGAAACTGTGATTGAATTAACAGACTTGAATCCAAATCTGTTTTGGTAAAACATGGTTTTTAAATAATAGAATTTCAGTAGGGCTTCTGTAATCCCTCTTTGAGTTTTATTATACTTATTTTGAAATAGTGGACACTGTCCCTAGGTATGGTAAGGTTTTTTTTTAAGTTTATTGCTGAACATAAACATTTCCTCCCTGTAATAATACCATGCATTTTTAAAACAAAAAGGGATTGTCTGCTGCAGTATTGCATTAGAAGTGTGGCTCAGCTGTTTTTTTTCTATACCTTTCTTCATCCTTGGGGTCTTTTCTGTCTCTAAGATACATTGTGCTTATTTTGCTTGTCCTAGGTCGTTGACCTGGCATACTGCTGTACCACATCAGATATTCAAATGAGCTCAATTTTCTAAAATAACATGAACATTTTATTTGTCTTATATATCCTTTTACTCAAGGCTCTGTTTCCTTTGACAGTTTTTCCCATAATTCTTTCCTAATTAAAAGGCTCTTTAAAGGCATTTATCCCCGAGTAGGTAAATGATCAAATTCCTGGGGAATAAACAGCATATATTTAGGTTTATTATGCAATTCCAAGTGGTGTAATCAGGTCTTTCTGCTTAGGGATACCATGGGAACACTAGTCAAGGTTATTGGTGAAATCCCTGAAAACCATGGCCTCAAGGTTATTCTTATCAAAAGAGTCTTAAGTACACACAGGTTTGATTTAACAGTGTATTTTTAAACAATGCCTTTATAACCTTGAGACATAATGCTTGAATTTTGTTTACATTTAATTTCTATAAATTGTTTCTTCAACTTGATGGAACTGTCAAGCTGAGTGCATTTAAGTGGTATTGATACAGCAATTGCTTGAGATAGATGTTTTACAAGGATGGGAATATAGACATACACATAGAAAAGGTCCTAACAAAATTTGTAGACATTTGTCCTTTTCTTGTTTTTACTGTTACAAAACTGGAAACTTCAATCAAGAATCTGCTGCTTGGACTCACTCAAAAGTCAGAATCTCATTCTAAAGGCCTCTGTCCATGGCAGTGTTTGAAAGAGCCTTTTGGCATCAGGAAGGCAGTAGAAGTTTGGTAGTTAATTGCCTCAACCTATTTTTCAATTTAATTTGAAACTTTCTTCCTCTTGTTGGTTGAATTTCTTTTTAGCTGATCTATATATCTATGTGGGATACAGCTTTCTCCAAAAGTGTTTGGTGAAATTAACCTTCTTCTTTGTATAAAAGTAGACTGATCTGGATTATTGTGTTGCTTTGTTTCTTATTGGCTTGTGAACAAGTTAATTTTTAAAAGGCAAAAGAGCAAAGCAAGAATAGTTGCTCTTTGTTTTTATCGATACATTTAATCTAAGTAAATATTCAGTTTAATGATGGCCAAAGATAAAATTAAGTTATTCTGCACAGTGACAAGGGGAAAAAAATGAGCCTTTTTTTGTTGGTAGTACAGTCTTAGGTGGATTCGGAAAAATCCATGTGTTCATTGTACTTGTTAAAATAATACTTGCACTGTTTAATGAAGTATGGAACCTTGAGCTTTGTAGATGACCTGTTAGTGTGGTTTGTTGAACCTCATCTGGTTTCATCACAGGTGGTTATTTAGCAAGAATTTTGACTTTGCTTGAAGTGAATACTTTCTCTTTCATATACATTGTGTAGAGGTAATCATGTATACATAGCAATTGCCTTGATTGCTTGAATATTTTTAAAAATAGAAAAGCCTTATTGTAGTGGTAGGCTGAATTATTTATAAAGGTAGAAAACCCAACGTGGTAGGAACTGTGTAGGTCTGCAGGTTACTGGAAAATTGTTCCTTTACAGCTTAGAAGACAGAACAAACAGAATAGCTTGTGAAGGTCCTTGCTGAATATAGATTCTTTTAATGTATGGGGATGGGGAAACAAACGAAAAACAAAATAAACCCAAACAATCTCAGACAAAAAATTAATTAAGTGCTAATACTGGTGGGCAAAAAAACAGTCCCCACATCCAAGCACAGGTTCAAATGAGCAACAGGTTGTCAGTGAATAAGCATGTCTTTCACTGAAATATTTAATGGGGAAATAAAATACTGTCACTGGCACTTCCTGGGCAATACTTGTGTTCTACTTACTTATGGAAAATGCTATACTTAAGTGAAAATGTGAGGAGAAGATAAATAGTATTTTGTGTACCAACTTTCCTCTAAAGTGTTCCATGAAAGTTAGTTGAGAAGATGTAGTTGAACCTTAAGGGAGTTGTAAAATGCATTTGAGGAATGAGAGTGGGTTCTGGCAGAAATCCTTTGAAAAAGCAGGGATGGGTAGAGGTGAATGTAAAAGTTATTGAGAAGTGAGACTGTTTAAAATTGATTTGGTTAAGTTTGGGAATACCAGCAGTAAGTACAACATAAGGGTCATATACTGGTAAATGTGCTCTTGTACTCAAACTCTTAAGAGTTGAGAGGAGTGTTGTATGAACATAGTGAATGTATGATAGTAGTTAACTCCCTGAACAGGAGAGTAAATGTAAACCAGAGGTGTGGATGAAGTAAAATACAATCTTACTCTTATAGAAGTGGTCTTTTTCTCTTTCTACAGAAACTAGGGTAACAGTAGTATTGAGAAAGAAATGTAATTTTGACTAAAAAAAAGGATTAATTTATCAGAAGACATTAGAATTACTTGTCAGCCTGTATTTCAAACCTGGTAGGACATGAAATAAAGCTAATATTAATTTAGTCTCTGTAGCAGCTCTTCAAGCTGTAACTGTGTTAGCTCAAGCTGTTGCTGCTTTACTCTGCCTGTTCCTGTTCTCCATGCTGGAGCACTTTTTTCTCCCTTTCAGATCTCCTTATTGAGCTGAGTAGCTGGTCTTAATGTGGTTAATCTGCTGGATTAGTTCAAAATGTAAAAAGAGGATTTATGTTTGGGATTTTTTTTTTCTACGCTGATTTGTTTGAAAACAAAAACAGATTGAGCAAATTTGATTTGCTCTGAAAACAGAGCACTGTGTCCTGAGAGGCTCAGTAAGCTGAGCTGCCTGAGCTGTAGCTGGAAAAAATTAGCACATTTATACTTGCCTGGATTGCTTGCAATTATTTTTTTTCCTGGTTTGTAATTATTCACATGGCATTACTGAATATTCCTGTCATGCAGGTAACTTCAGGCAATTAAACCAGAACTTGGAATTTCATTGCATGGTGGGATTGAGATCTGCTTCTGTGAACTACTATTGTAGAAAAGTAACCTGCTCAAGTGAATAAAAGTTTCAATAATAATAAGCTGGAATGAGTTAATGGACTGATCCCTTCTAACTGCTTGCCGAGGTAATACACACAACTGTTTCTATGCCAAGTGCAAGCATTTCATTTGGAAGGAGTTGTGACAATTGATGGGTTTGCAGATTAAGATAATTTACTTTGGTTTAAATATATTCACCCTTCTTACATATTTTAATGGTCCCAAAACTAAGCATACAGACTTTACTAACAATTTTATTTGGTATATATTGGACGAAGGATATCAAGGGCTATTTAGTTTGACACTCAATTGTCTGACTCATGGTAGTTAACTGCATTTCAGTCTTGTATCCCTAAACCTTTTTATCTCAGAATGAAAAATAAAGCAGAGGCAACTTTCTAAGATTTACCTCTTATAACTGAAAAATCCAAAGGTAAATTTGTTTCAGGGGTGTAAAGGTGAAATGATTCAGGTAAGCTTTATATTTTTATAATAGCACAGACCCTTGACATGTCAATATAGGCCAAGTGCTAACAATTTTGGTTTAAAGTGCGTGTTTGTAGTACATCTAAAATCAGTTACCTTTTTGAGCAATAGCATGAAAAATCTAAAATGACATAATATCTCAATTTTTAAATGTAGGTTGCAAC
>VZTT01022770.1:0-16605 GCA_013400855.1 Buphagus erythrorhynchus
CACCGGCACCGACACCGGCACCACCGGCACCGCCTCGGCCTCCTCAGCCTCCTCAGCGCCATGGCGGGCGGCCCGCAGGAGAACACCCTGCTGCACCTCTTCGCCGGGGGGTGAGTGCGGGGCACCGGGGCAGGGCCGGGCCGGGGACCGCGCTGTGCCCGCGGGATGGACACGGACCGGGCCGGGACCAGGACCGGGACCGGACCCCAGTGTGCCCAAGCCGGGCCAGGACCGGGACCGGGACCAGGCCGCCGTTGTGTGTGAGCCGGACCGGGCCGGGACCGGGACCCCGCTGTGCCNTAGGACCAGGCCGGGACCGGACCCCGCTGTGCCCGAGCCGGGACCGGGCCGGGACCGGGACTGGACCCCGCTGTGTGTGAGCCGGGCCAGGGCCAGGACCGGGACCGGGACCGGGCCCGGGACCAGAACCGGGACCGGACCCCGCTGTGCCCGAGCCGGGCCGGACCTGGGACCCCGGTGTGTGTGAGCCGGACCGGGCCGGGACCGGGACCGGACCCCGCTGTGTGTGAGCCGGACCGGGACCGGGCCCTCAGTCTAGGAAGGTAATTTTATGGTGTAAATTAAGTTTTAATCATCCGTTGTCCAGATTAAGTGCCGTTTTGGCCTTGTCAGAAATATTTTATTTTAATTTTTTAACAGCTTCAATTATCTGATTAATAGAATATTCCTTAGTGCTTGTCAGCTGACAGTAGTTAGGAAGCCAGCATGAAACCTGTTGTGAGTTTAAATCTGTCTGATAGTAGACCATTGGTTTTTCTGTTGCTTAACAGGATACTTCAGTTTCCTCTGACATGTCCCTGGAGAAATAGGTTTATTTAATATAATATTAAACCAAACAAATGTTAAGTTTTTCAGGGACATTGCCCTTCCTCTGGCTTGAATACTCTGCACGAGTATTAGTGGTTATACCCTGGCCATCAGAGCAGTGCCTGGAGCAGAAGCTGGGCCTGAATGCACACATGGAATTTGTTTGGATAGTGACAGCGCCCATCCCGAGCTCTTGGTGTCCTCATGTAACTCCTCAGACTATAAATAAGCGAGAATTTTAAACTCCTCGGTGTTTCAATCTAGCGCTGGGAGGTCAGCATCTTCTGTAGCGATTTCTTGTACCCTCGGCCTCCTGCAAGGATCCCAGTACTCGGTTCTGTTGTAAAGTGGCTTTTGCAGACAAAGTAAAAGGAATCCATTCACTTAAAAGAATTTTGATAGAGGCATCACTGGCATTATGATGGTTTTCTGGGAAGGTGGGGATGGGCTGTTGTGTCAGATTAAAAAGTAATTCATGTCTTTGTGTTTGCACAAAGCAGGCAGGCCAGCCTTAGATAATCTCAGTGGCCAGAATAGAACGTTTAGCACCTCAGAGGCTGATGAAATGCACTTGAATGTTGCAAAGTGCTCTCCTGTTGTTGAAAGAGATGGTTTCCTATTAACCAGGTTATTCAGGCAGACAGGCTCGTTGGCCTTTAGTTTCTGTTAGTTCCTTTTCAGGCTTCCAGCAGCAACAGCGAACCAAAGAATCCTCTTGGTGCTTTGGTGGGAGGGGGCTCTGAGGGCTGGAAGGTTTCAGGAGCAGCAGGGACAGGGGTGCCCGGGCTGCACAGCAGACACGAGCGTGTTTACAAGGCAGGGTTCCTGTTTCCCTGCTGCAGTCAGTGCTGTCCATGCTGGTTTTTGTTTGGGAAGAGCTGCTGCAGCACAGGTTGCTCCATGTTGTCTTTCCAGCTGGAGGAATGCTGGTTGCTACAGACATTTCCTAAGTGGTAGCGTTAAGCAATGTGCTGATGCTGACACAGTTTGGGAAATGTTTCCATCTGTGGAGTGGAGGGAAGCAGTGTTCTCCCGAAGGTGTGTGTGTGCTCCAGGACCGGGGCTTGGGGCTGGGATTGGCCGTCTCACCTGGCTCCCAGTTCAGGCTCCTGTGCATTCCCTACCTCAGTAACAGTGTGGCAGCTCCAGGAACACAGGAAATGCTTACAGGAATCCCCACACCTGATAACAACATGATTAGGTGGAAATTGAATGGACGATTAATGACATTAAAGCACAGGCACACTCTGTTTTGTTCTGATACTCAGTTTCCTTTGGCATCTGAGAAGGCAGAAGCTTGTTTTGTTCACAGTGTGGACAATGCAGTAATGAAATATCAAAGGTAGAACCTGCTCTGCTGTTTCTGCATGTGGCATGTTTTAGAAAACCAATAGAATTTCAAATACACAGCAAAATGTGTCAGGCTGGTTATAAGCTGTGATTGCTCAAACCAGGCTGCTCCATCATCTTTGTGATCTTGGTGAAGTCAGTGGAACTCTACTGGAAGATCTTTGTTCTGCAGGACTTCTTTAACATTCAACATTGACTTGATAGTTGTATTAAGAATACTGCTTAGTGATTAAATCTAGGACTGATGAAGTAAGTCTTAATTTAGATTCTTGGTATCTATCAATTGTGTTAGTGGGTGCTGAGAGTTTATTTCAAATGCAGGTCACTGATACTTTGGGGTGGACTCTATGAAGATAGAAAGCTGGCAGCAAGAGAAAAATGGGAATTGGATTCTGATATGTGTGTCCTCTGCATATTTTTTAAACAATGTTCTCTTTATGGAAGTAAATTATTTTTCTTCAGCTGTTAACAGAGAGTACATTATGTATCTCCACATATCACCATGGTTGACCTGTTGAGAATACTCTGCCATGGTGTTTTGTTTCCAGAGAGTTTCTGTCCTTTTTGCAAGAGGCTTGTGCAGTGAATACTGCTTTGACATCTCTGGAGCTCTTCTGCACTGATGCAGCAAAAACCCTGACTCACAGGATGAAGGCTTGGAGGTTTTGCCTTGATTGCAGCTCACAATTTTCCCAAATCATATTTATCCTGCTTCATATCCCTGAATGTTTGAGGGTCTGTGGCTGTTTATGCAGCTGAGGTTGTTTCTCCTTTTTTCCCGGATTTGGCATTTGCACACCCTAGGAATACAAAGTGTTTCTTTTGTGCACAGTGTGTTGTTTTCCAGGCATCTTCCCAGGGGATGATATGTGGAATTCTCATGTGAAAGAAAGTCATGCCATCTGAAAAAACTGCCCAATACATCAAAGTCCTTACTTGAACTATCTGCAGAGTATTTCTGTTTGGGACATAATGTGTGCACCCTGGTGACACTCTGAGAATTGCTATTAGATAATGTTTTTTCATAAGTGTTCCACTGACAACATAAAACTGAGCTGTTAAAACGGGTGTTGCAGATACTAACTCGTCATGCTAGGTATCAGAGGATTACCAATGCATTAGCAGATATTAAAGGCTGCATAAATTAACTGGATTATCAGACTAAAAGGCAGGAAGGCAAGAGGACAGTTGATATGGGAGAGAACGTGCCAGAGAGGCTAAAAAATTGTGGGGCAAGGAGTCACTAGACTGAGCAGCTGGTAGTTCAGAAATAGAAAATAAAGTTTCAGTGCTCTGAATTTATGAGTTGTTACTGTCAAAGTATTGATTTAATGTGAAATGAACAGGGACTGAAGACTGAATACACAGTAGTGGAGCATTGGTAGATAAATGATTGGGAATTAAGGCAATCAAATTACCTTCACGAGGTTCCCCTAGACTTGCAGTTGCTATGGAGTGTGTTGATTAGTCAGGAGTTAATTGCACATATGTGTGACTGTACTGGATAGACACAGTTGGAAAGGCAGCAGTGGGGGGACCCTCAGAACACTTCCTGTTCCAGGTAATGTCTGAGCTGTGGGAACAGGGAAGGTTTTGCTGGAGGAGCCATTCCTGATGGGCTCTTCCCCTTGAAATGTCATTTCAGAGAGATGTGGGCAATGTGAGAGAGAAGGATGAGCTGGAGCCATTTCCTCCTGAGCTGGGGACCCACAGGGGGCTCAGCTCCAAGCCCTGCTTCAGTACACAGAATAATCAGAGCCTGATAAGGTCTGTGAGCACTGAAACACTCTGGTGTTTCAGGTGGCACAACTTCAGCTGCTGTGCAGAGTTCCATGATCAGCTCTGTGGCTTTAGTGAACATTCAGCAGCTTCAGTGCTTTCAGAGGGATGGAGGCAAAGTTCTTAGAGTGTGTGCCATTGTGATGTGTGGATTGTCCCTGGTTTAGGTTTCTGTCCCTTTCAGCAAGGAAGAGGAATGAGCAAGGACTCAGCAATGCTGTTAAATCATTTTTCCAGTCTCCATGAAAGCAGTTTCTTCTGGTGGATGCATTTGCATTTGAAAAGCACAGTTTGGGGTCACACTTGGACAGAATCTCGCAGAGCCTGAAAGCTGTGGTGAGGAAGTTGTGTTCCCTGGCCATGAGCTCTGGGCTGTTCTTTTGAGCCTTGTAAAGAACCTTGGTTTCTGTGGCTGCACAGCCTGGGTGGCCACGCTGCTAAAGCACGTGTGGGGACTTTGGGGCTTTGGCAGAGAGTGGTTAGTGTTCATATAAAATGTACTGGTTCAGCAGGCAAAATAAACTGCATTCATGAGCTGGTGTGCTTCTACAGCTTGGATCTTTTTGCTATCCTTTTATTACCCTTTCCCTTGTGTTTAAAAAAGGATTCTCCTAGTAAGGTAGTTATGTCTGGCAGGGGCTTTAGAAAATAACCACCAATACCTTTGTTAATGTTCTGTGGATCTCTGTTCCCAAATTAGTGCATGCAATGTTCTTTAGCAAGCAATGTGGATTTTTATACACAAGAAAAAGGGTACAGTTATTTTTTTAAATTCATCTCCCTTTCATGGAAAATTACTAAAATTGCAATTTCACATGAACATCAAAGCGAATTAAGTTGTTGACCTCTGGTGTTTTCTAAGGAAAATCTTAAACACAGGTTTCTGAAGCAATCACATGCTTTGACACTTGTGAAAACAAAGAAAATATTTCCTAGTCAGTTCAGCTGTAGTAAATGCCCTTGCAAGAAACCCAAAATATTTAGTTAGGTCTTCCTGAATCCCAGTGTGTTTGAGTAATAAAATGTAGATATAGTACCTTTTAGCCAACCTCAGCATTATGTTTAATCATGAAGTTTGCCAGAAGGAACATTCAATTACCTAAGAGGAGCAGCAGCAGAGAGAGAAATAGCTTGACCAGTCACTTTCCAGATCACTGATAAAAATGAAAATTAGGACTCATACACTTTATATTCTTGGCCCACCATGATTTTTTGAGGCTCAGACTGACTGTATTAAGATGAATATGTGCCTATTATAGGGTCATAATGTGTATAGTGTGTATAATATTCCCCCCCAGTCCTTCTGTTACCAGAGTATGGGAGGTCTGTTCTTCAGGAGCCTTTCTGCCCTGTTATTCTGTTTGCCAACCCTCCTTCTCATCCTTGCTGCTTCCTTCCCCCCCTAAAAAAGTTGCTATCCATTGTTTTTAAGAGTGCCTAGCTTAGTGTAGTTTTGATATTTGCTACTTCTGAAGACAGTTCTTTACTCAAAAGTACTGAAATGATGAAGAATTATTTACTTTTTTCATTCTGTAGTGTCCTAATCCCCAGTGGCTCGTTCTCATCTGGCAGCTTCCTGCTTCCCATAAGAAAAATCCGTCCAAGGCTGTGTCTGTTTTAGGACAGCAGGCTCTGGAGCATGGATGCTGTGGAAGTTTTTCCAGGCAGAGCTCCCATGGGAGCAGTCAGTGCTGCCAGGACCCCATGGTCACTCAGAGATGTTTGTTAGTGTTGGTGTCACCTTTGTGTTTACCAGTCTCACCTCTGCCCATGACCAGTCCCCCCCAGGGCATGGCAGCAGCCTGCCTTGCCCAATGCCAGAGCTGTTCCCTAAAGGCTTGTCCATTTGGAATAACTGGAGATGAGGCTTCAGACTGAGTTTCTGTGCTGTGGTTCTGCACACGTGTGCAGTAGCGTTTGTCACATTGTGTCTTCTGTTTGAAATGTTCTTTGCAGGTGTGGAGGAACAGTTGGAGCCATCTTTACGTGTCCCTTGGAGGTGATAAAGACGAGGCTTCAGTCCTCCAAACTGGCCTTCAGGACGGTGTACTACCCCCAGGTGCAGCTGGGGACCATCAGTGGGGAAGGAGTGGTCAGGCCAACGTCTGTGTCCCCTGGGCTCTTCAGTGTTCTCAAGTGAGTGCTGCTCCCCTGTCATTCACCATTCCTTGACACACTGATCCAAGTTTCACTTCACTAAAATAAAGTATTCTGGGGCATCCTGGGGGCCTTTATCCTCTCAGCTGTCACTGGCTTACTGAGCTCTCCTCTTCTATTAACTGTTGTCTTTGTGCATCACTCCTGTCTGTACCTGTCTTAGTCTCTGTTAAAAGCCCTGAGTGGTTCAGGCTGCAGTGTTTGATGCTCTAGCTGCTCCCTTTCAGATGTGTGTTCATAAAGAAGAGGAAATGTGAAATTATCTAACAGCTGCTCAATAGTTCTGCCAGCAACTGTGACAATCTCAGCTCCTGTGTTTAAATACCAAAGCACCATGGACTTATGGTCAGACCTCCTGCAGAAGGATTGAGTTTGTTTGGCTGCTTGGGCACCCCAGGGTGATGCAGAGGTCCTGCTGAGATCAGGTGGCAGGAGTGCCAAGGAAAATACCGACCAGCAGAGCAAGCTGAATGATTTTATGTAAGGCCAGCACGCCTGGCAGACTGCCTGGGGAGAAGCTGCACAGTTATATAACACTGGAGTGCTAATTCAAATTCTCTGCAGAGCTCTCTGGCTGGAGTCATTCTGGGACTTGAGTTTCTGTATTGTAAACAGCCTGCTTTCCCCTGCCAAACATTTCTTTGTCTACTCAGAGGTGAGTCTATAGCAATTCGTGACTGAATGCATAAGGCAGTTCCAGTTGCTTTGATTTTAATGCCCTTTCCTTTGCTACCTTTTCACCTTGCAGCATTGGACCTTGCAGCTGTAACTAAAGTGAAAACTTTTAGGGCAGAAAGTTCTTAATTCATCCTCTGGGCCCATCTTTTTCTGAGGTTGTATTGTTTTTTTTAGGGAGAGAAGAAATGGTTTAAAATGGGTCAGCCTTTTAATACATTTATTAAACTCATTAAGTTTGGTCACTGGGATCTTGATTTCATTTCACTTCAGGATTTGCTTAGCTGTGTGTACTGCCAAGTTTTCAACCTGATTACTTCAGATGCTTGAGAAGTGAGAGCAGAGTATTTCTGCTGTGATTCCCTTGCAGGCAGCATCTATGGAGAACAGATAAATGCTATTGATTATGACCTGAGAAAATACAAATGTCAGAAAGAAATGACATTCGGTCCCTTGCTTTACTCTTTCATCCCTTTCTCAGTCCTGATCATTGCCAAACTGGGCATGACTTGGACCTCATGGTTTTGGAAAATTGGCAAAGGAAGGAGCCACTAGAGCCCTACCAGTTAAATTGCTGTGTAAGAGTTAAAGGTCAAGTATGAGAGGCCTTAACTTCTGTAAATAGAAAGAAAGCAGGTACCCAGAGGGCAGGTTAAGCCTGCTGCTGATAGAAAGCACTCCAGAAGGACAGGCTGGTTTTGTCTAATCCATTTAAGATTCTGATGAGTTAGCCCAGCTGGAAGCTGCAGTCGTGACTGTTAAGTGACAAAGAACAAGTAGTTGGTGGATCTGTCTCCTTGGAAACACTCAGCCCTGGTGTTTAGGCAGAAAGTTCAGCTCTGCTGCAGAAAACAAAAGTGTTTCAGAAGCTCATGTATCTCCTCCTGTCTAATGAGGCTGCGTTGAAATCAGTGGGGAGCACTCTGGGCAGTGCCAGTGACCTGCAGAGCAAACTGTGAGGGCCTGGCAGCTCCAGTGGGTGCAGTGAGCTCCCCACAGAGCCTGGAGCCATCCAGAATTGCTTGCATGGTTTTCCCATGGTGAGCTCAGTTCAGAGAGCTGCTGTCTGGCACACTGCACTCACGTTGTTCTGGTGTGATTGCCACATGCAGCTTTCTTGGGGGAAAAAGCACATCCCTAGGTAATTGTGAAAGGAAAAAGGATTTCTTTTTCCAGGTCTCTGTACAGGACTCTATGGGAAGCAAAGCTTCTGAATTGCTTAGATACAGAGAACACTAAAAATATTCTTTGTTCATCAGTCACCTATCACTGGGTTCTTCATGAAACTTTAATTCAATTCCTGACAGCGTTCAAAGAATGGAAATTACAGCCTCGTGCCATTTGACACCCATTTGCCTGTAGAGCACTGAATTTTATGGTACAGTGGTTTTTACTCAGTTTATAATTCCACTTATTTTGAAGTATATCATGTAGATTAAAATCTAACAGCTTCACATGTCATATCCTGTGCTTTTGTGTAGTTCTTTTGGCTCTCTGCCTGACAGAACAAAAAACTAACTTTTAAACCAAATACTATCTTTTCCCTCCCTGTTTGTTTTTTATTTTAAGGTCAATTCTAGAAAAAGAAGGACCAAGGTCACTCTTCCGAGGGCTGGGTCCAAACTTGGTTGGAGTTGCACCATCAAGGTAAATAGTTAAACTATTGCTAAAAGCCATGTTTAAGGTGCCAACACAAATGTTACAGTGCATCTGTGATTCAAAATAATAGGCCATGAAGTTATCCCATCTGTAAACTGAGATTTGTGTCTGCATTCTGCTCAGTGTACACACCAAGAAATACTGATAAAAATCTGGTTTACACTTCTGTAACACTGTAAGGTGCAGAGTAAATAAGGCACTTAAATGCCAAGTATACTTAAGTTCCAGGTCATTGCAAGAGCCACTTCTGTGCTTGAAAAGGAAGAGAAAGCAGTGCAGAAAGGTCTGTAGGGTTAATAATTGCATTATTCTAGTGTCCTGCTTGCCTTGAGCACAGCAGTGCCTGCCTAGCAGTGAGTGGGAGTGCCAGGGGAGAGGAGTTGTCCTCTGGGCCTTGCTTGCCTCAATTCTTCTCAAATGAAAAACTGCAGCTGAGGGGGAAAGAGTCTCATTGCTGCCACACACCCCCAGAAGGGGAGTGTGTCCCTCCTTCAGCAGCAGCAAGGTTGGTTTGTATTTGGAAGTCCTAGAGCACCTCAGTGGTCTCTCCCTGTGCCTGTCCTGTTCCTGGCAGGGCCAAAGATCTCTGTCTAGGAAATGATAAAACTCATTAGCAGCTTGGATATTGGCAGATGTTCTCTGCCTGAAATTGAACCAGTTAGAACCAGTTTTCCAGTTAGAAAGGCCCCTGAAGAGAGGTGAACTCCCTCCCTGGTCCCTTGCCTGGTAGGTGTGATGTCCCCCCCAGAAGCAGGGAATCCTGTTTCTGTGCAGGTAACCTTTGCAGCAGGGCTCTGAATCCAGGACTCTTCTTTTCCCTGCAACTCACTCGTGCTGTCTGCAGCACCCTGCTGCCTCCCACAGCCAAATATTCCTAGCCTGTGGGTGTCAAGTCAAACTGTGGCACTGTAGTGCAAGGGAAGAAAGAAAACAAAACCCCTGTGTCCATGCAGATGGAAGTAGTCATGTGGAGCCTCTTCAGAGAGAGTTCTTTTTTTCAGGGGGCTGGGCAAAGAACAGTAATTGTTCAGTTTGACATTGTCTGTATTACATTGCTTTTCTTCTTTTTTCCCCACAGGGCTGTCTATTTTGCATGCTACTCCAAAGCCAAAGAGCAGTTTAACAGCATGTTTGTGCCCAATAGCAACATTGTGCACGTCTGTTCTGCGGGTTCTGCAGGTGAGTGTTTGTAATCCAAGAGCAGAGGCCAGTGTGTGGCAAGTGCTGAAAATGTGCACTTAATCTGAGGTGGTGTATGCCAAAACCCAGGAGTTTGCCAGCTCCTAGCTGGCCTTGCCTACAGAGGAACTGTTTTTCTGCTCAGCACGGAGATATTTCTAGATTGTTATTTACTAATTTAGGATGTTTTTTCCAACTGCAATGCTCTGGTCATCTCTTAATGCAAGGAAAAATATTAGTAAACACCATTAAACTTCTGATGCTGCTTTTGCCAAATTGTTTCAGGATGTTGTAGTTTTCCTAGCAGGCTGGGAAAAATAGTTTGTTCTTGTAGGAAAAATACTGCAGAAGAGCTCCCCTAGTTCAATCATCAGTCACCAGAGTGGTCTCTAAAAATAATCGTTCCCAAAGTAAGCCCTTAATTAGGGGTGGGTTCTGTTAATGAGCAGCTCAATGGCACCACCTACAGCCCTGGGGAACACGAGTCCAGTTCAGCTTTGTGTCCCCACGGGTTTCCTTTGAGCTGGAATTCCAAAACCAGTCAGTAAGGAAGGGGTCTGGTCTGCAACAGCCTTTAGGAGCATGGCACACATATTGAAATAGGTGCAAAAAGGAAGAATCCATGCTTTGATGCCTCCTGAATTTTAACATGAAATTGGAATCTGTGCACCTGTGTGGCTTTTGACACCTCTGACTGGAGCTGGAGGCAGCAGTGTCTCACTGCACAGGGTGCAAGGTTCCTGGCAATACAATGGCCTGGATTCAGCTGCACTTCTGGTCTTGTTTTTTCAGCCTTTATCACAAATTCCCTGATGAACCCTATATGGATGGTGAAAACCAGAATGCAGCTGGAACGGAAGTAAGTGACTGGGGGGGGAATGGAGCCTCTGGGGGGCTACAGGAGCCTCTGGAATCTGAACCCTTGTGGTTTCACTCAGGGCTCTTTGTACTTGGATAGATCTTGCCCAGTTTTTCCCTGACTCTCAGTTCCACCTTTCAGGCCATGTTTCTCTGTGGTCAGACTAAAGGTTCAGGTTCTGTGTGTCTTACTTAATTTGATGCACAGAAACTATTGAGAAGGATATGGGAGTTGCCTTGAGTGCTGGGTTAGGTTCAGCCTCTGGTTTCACTGAAAATCTTTAGTTTAGCATGGAATTATTTTTCTTTCTGCTGCTTATAAAATCCCCTGTAGTTCTGGGGTTGATGATGAGGATAAATGTACTGAGAATCTGCTGCAGTGGTTTAATGCTCTTTTGCCTCGTTCACCACTGTGTTACTGTTAACCACACATCCAGAAGCACAGGGAATCTGACAGCAATTTCTTCTACTTGAATGCTTCAGTCACTGGTGGATATCAAAGCAATAAAGGACTCTGCTAATAACGTGACTGCTTAGAATGGAAATTCCTTCCTGCAAGGACATGCTAGGTCAGATAAAAAGGATCTTAAAAGGCACGACAACTTTATAAATAATTTATAAGACTTAATTCCAGCACTTTGCAGGGTGGCACCTTTGAACTGAGTGCTGCCTGCTAAAATGAAGAATTATTTCTCAAGCAGCAGACTTCTGTCTCTGGGCCTGCTGAAGATGGCTTTAAATGGAGTCACCAGTTTGACACAAAGCAGTGTCTCTTCAGTGCTTATTGTCTTTTAAGGCCTTGGTGTGAACTGTGACAGACTAGATTGAACTTGAGTTGAAGGATTTATGAGTATATATTACTGAAGTAGCAAAGCCAAGTGTGCACTCTTAGCATCATAATCCTGCTCTGTGCAGCTTTCCTAGGAGAATTTTGAAGTAAAACTTAGAGAACCATTTCCATAGTTATAAAAAATATTGAAAGCCATAAGGGGTTTTTTTAATATTAATTTTCTTGGCTCATGATATGCTCTTTTTTGTTTGTGTTCTAGAGTGAGGGGCTCCAAACCAATGAATGCTTTGCAGTGTGCTAGATATGTGTACCAGACAGAAGGTATCCGTGGTTTCTACAGGGGCCTCACTGCCTCCTATGCAGGCATTTCTGAGACCATTATCTGCTTTGCTATTTATGAAAGTTTAAAAAAGTACCTAAAGGAAGTCCAGCTGCCCCCTTCTAATGGGACTGAGAGGACCTCCACAAGCTTCTTTGCACTGATGGTTGCTGCTGCTGTTTCCAAGGGCTGTGCCTCCTGCATTGCTTATCCTCATGGTATGTTAACCCTTCCATTCTTGAGTGCAGTACAACAGCTGCAATCCAAAAAAAATGATGGGTCTAGGGCTGTAAAACTCTGAGTTGTTCAAAGGGCCAAATGCACTTCACTTTGGCTTCTGCACTGGCATTTTCAGTACTGGTCCCACTGTTCCTAGTTAGACATGTGGTTGGTGATTGGGACTTGCTAGTTTAAAAACAACTCAAAAAACACCAAAAAACTGATGGTCTGATGTTTCTGTTCTCACTAGTAGCCTCAGCTGGTAAGTACCCACAGCCTCTGGGATTCTGGGATCGGGTTGTGGGAAGCACTTGGGGACTGAACAGTGGTAATCTTTTAGGATAGATGTGAATGGTATGGTTGTGTAGGAGGAGCAATATTGATTATGTGAGCATCAGTAAAGCATTTAGATCTGTATTAGCTTCAATGAGGAAATCATTCATTTATTCCACATGAAAGAGAACTCTTTTTTAACTCTTGCTCTTGCCTGGAGGGCAGTGTGTCCAGGGCTCCATGGCTGGGTGCATTGGGTTGTTGGCACAGAAGGTTTCCATGTCCCTGGGGCTTGCCCACAGGAGCTTTGCTGGCACTGGCACGTTTGTCCTGGTGACTCTGGGCTCTGGTTCCCTGTTTGCAGAGGTGATCCGGACCCGGCTGCGGGAGGAGGGCACCAAGTACAAGACTTTCCTGCAGACAGCTCGGCTGGTGGCTCGGGAAGAGGGGTACCTGGCCTTCTACAGAGGACTCTTTGCCCAGCTCATCAGGCAGATACCAAACACAGCCATTGTCTTGTCCACCTACGAGTTAATTGTGTATCTCTTGGAAGACCACGCCAAGTAGCAAAGCCAAGATCCCAGTTACAGACTGAAGACCAATTTCTTCATTGAACAAATAGTCCTTTAAGAGACTGTTGCAGGTGGCAGTGCTGGTGGAAACACTACAAATCTGTGACCATCTGTGGATATTTCCTTTTGGACTTATGCTTTCTAAAAGGTCTCAAGTCATTAATGTTAATAGTTAATTATAATTTTTTTTTAACTTGACAATAATTAAATGCTACTAAATTAATTTACAGTATTTAATTTAATTATATATTTTTCCTTTTCCTTAAGCACAGCCATATGTGGTCAAGGAATGTACCTCATACTATCAAGTGATCTCTTGGACTGATGTTCATTAAAACTGTATTAAAACAGGAGAACTGGCTTGGACATTTGAAACTGTTCTTACAACTGGGTCATATTGTTTTTGAGCACTATAATAGCCTAAGTGCCCAAACAAGTTTGAGGGTAGTTCTGGTTTTTTCAGGGTGCATTGTTCACTGCTGTGTGAAGAGCACCCTGGGGTGTTCAAGTAGGACAAACTTGTTTCTCTGTTTTGATGGTGTGAACTGTGCACACCAGCATCTCTTAGAAAAGCCACTTGCACTGGCAATATGATGGTGGGAGGCTTTTAGGAAGAATGTAACTACAGTTCTGTGTCCCCTGTGCATTGGGATATGTGGTTATGGTACTGGGTATGAACAGATCTGTCGTGGCTTTTAGACCTTGCTTTGGTGCAGGCCTGAGAGCACAAGGACAGTCAGAGACTGTGGAAGCTCCACGAAAGATTTTCAACAGTTCTCATGATACAATTCTTACTTTTCACTTACATAAATCAAATATCCTGCATATTTGAGAATAGTTCTTTCAAAAGCATTAGAATGTGCTTTCATTTTAATAGTCTTCACCCCACTTGTATTGCAGCAGCACCTTGTGACTAAAGTGTGGCATATGAATTACTACTGACAGTGCAGGGTAAGGTATTTTTTAGAGCCCACATGTAGGCTGGTGTTGGCTTTGGCCATGCTCTCCCTGCTGTTCATTAGTGTCATTTGCTTTGACTTCAGGGACTGCTCACAGCACAGATGTGTGGGCTTGGAAGGAGCATGGGGAGCACTGGGAGACTCACTGGGAGTGACTGGGGCTGCCTTTGATCAGGTGGGGTTTTGTTGCAGAAGTAGGAGGGGCTGATGACTGGATTCAAAGCTTCCCATTTGTTCCCAGTAGACCCCAACTGATGACTGGTACTTGAGGTCATGTTTGACATCAGTGTGATGTAGGAGCTTAGTGCAAAGAGAGTGGAATGTGTGTGTACCTCATTATGAGGCAAAACTGCAAAAAATAACTGATTTCTATTGTGTCTTCCTGGAAATAATTTACCACATTGCCCCTAAGCTAAAATAGGAAACAGTTGAGTAAAAATTGGCTTTTTTTATGGAGATGATGAGCAGCAAAATCTTCAGGTTCTTTTTAGGAGGCAAAACTGTCAAACAGTGTTTCTATTTTTGAGAACTAGGACACTTGTACTGCTACTCTGAAACATTTTCTGAGATTTGCTTTCCTAAATTAGCATTCCTCTGTACTTCCAGTGCACTAGCTCACTTCTAAAATGTTAGTCAAATGTGTAGACTGCTGATGTTTTTTGAGAATGAGGGAACTCCAACCCTTTTGAGAAGTCTGGGACTTGGTAAGAGAGAAAGCAAGAGAAAGTGAATGAATTTTTGTTTTGCCTAAATCTGATGGGAAATCAGGAATTCTGCAGGATTTTTGTTTTTTGTCCTTCAAGCTTTGCTACCAATTCTGACAGAATTAGTCTTAAATTTGATAAGGGGTTAATAAGCTATAATAGAGTTTCTGAATTAGTATAATTAACTCCTTTTTCCTTCCTCTCTCTAATAGAATTTTTAAAATTCACTAACCCTTGATTCCTTAAACCCTGTAAAGAGTTACCATTTTTAGGTGATGCTCTGTGAGCAATCCCATTGATGTCACTGAGTATGGAATAAGCCTATTACCAGAGGGAAGAATTTGAAGTAGCTTTTCCAAAACGATACCTGAATTTAAAAATAACCAACAACCTTTCTCTGCTTGTCAAAGTCAATCTAAAGGAATTTTTCCCTGTTCTTTCCTCTTCTCCAGCTTCTACAAAAAGTCATTTTCATGGAAGGTAGGTAAAGGCTTCATTACTAGACCCTTTGTAGCTTAATTATCAGTAAGGTGATGAAACTTGCTATCTGAAGTGACCACAAAGATTCCATTAACTTTACCAGGACTGTGCCTGTTTCCATTCATAAATTATCAGTTAAATGGAAATTACACACATACTGTTGCTGCAATATTACGAGCTACTCATGTGGGTTAATTTTGTTTTGGAAGTATTTTGGAGCCACTCGAGGATTTCCCAAGTCCTTACACTGTAAGACTTACTGCCTCCCTTTAGGTATCTCTGCTTGCGTTGATAGCCCTTCAAAATATCTGCATTTGCTGGGAATTGTGTTCCATGTACTGTGATTGTGCCCCTTGCACAAGTTCCTCATTAGCTCCTTTAAGGAGGAAACTAAATTTTAAACAATGCACCTCTGGTTGGACTGATAGTACAGATAGAGCTGATAGGAAGGGAGGGACTTGTGTAGGAAAAATAGATCAGCTCTGCAGCACGAGGACATGCAGGAGGTCTTGGTGTGCCAAATGACTGGGTGGGTTTTCTTCCTCCTTTCCCTATCATTTGGTCTCATAAAACAATCCCTAAGTAATTGCACTAAACAATGGAAGAGAGATGGAAAAATTATGTGCGTTTTAAATTTGTTGAGATGAAATATCCACTGTTACTCCACAGAATTAATTTCCATGGTTAAATCTCTACAGATGGATATGGAATAGTGAAGAGCCCAACCATAGTTAAGTTTAAAAGTTACAGCTTACTCCCAGCACAAATATTTGTCTATGAAGAGCTTTTCCATTTTTGCCTTTTAAAAAACATAATGCTGACATAATGTGGAACTCCTGAATTTTAAGTAATTTTATTGTGCTGAGAAGTTTTTGTTCTAATCACAAAAACAGGTACACAATTTGAGGCTGGGTCAGTCTCATACTTTGGAGAGATCTTAACCTCTTACTTTCATGTAAAAGCACAGCAGGACTGTCAAACTGCGAGTTTTGTGAGAGCAGCAGATGGCAGCTGAGGGATCAGAGCATACCTGGGGATCCTTTCCTTTCCAGGGAACGGCTCCTGACCAAGAGCCAGTTCTGTGCCTGGTCACAGACCCCTCGCTCCCAGTGGTGTTCGTGGTGCTGGGGTGGATCTGTGGAGGGCTTTGAAGCTTTTTCCCCCTCAGAGCTGGGGCTGTGAGGGGCTGAGGGTCACCCATCCCGGTCTGCAGCATCCCCCTGAGGGAAGAAGGGCACACAGACCCAGGGAAGGCCGTGGATTTGTCTAGGGAGGGTTGGGTGGGATATCAGCTTCTCCCCTCGGAGGGATCAGGCACTGCCCAGGCTCCCCAGGGAATGATCCCGGCCCTGAGGCTGCCGGAGCTCCAGGAGCGCTCGGGCAGGGGTGCCCAGGGTGGGATTTTGGGGATATTCCCAGGATATTCCGTGCAGGGCCAGGGGCTGGACTGTGTCCATTCCAGCCCGGGATATTCCATGCAGGGCCAGGGGCTGGACTGTGTCCATTCCAGCCCGGGATATTCCATGCAGGGCCAGGGGCTGGACTGTGTCCATCCGAGCCCGGGATATTCCATGCAGGACCAGGTGCTGGACTCTCTCCCTTCCAGCTCGGGACACTCCGTGCAGCGCGGGCTGCTGGGCCGCCCTTCGCCGGGGCCTGTCCCTGTTGTCACACAGCAAAGCTAATTTTAGGAGAAACAAAACCCTCCCCGGTGAGCTGCGTGCGCCGGGCGCCGGGCCAGGCACGGCGGGCCAGGCACGACCTCCCCGGGCCGCCCCCGCAGCCGGGGCAGCGCCGGGCCCGG
>VZTT01022772.1:0-16344 GCA_013400855.1 Buphagus erythrorhynchus
GCTGTGTCTGAGCTGCTTGGCTGTTCCCCAGAGTTTGGTGATGTGGCTGTCCCACCCTTTCAGCCTGCTGAAGGGCCGTGCTGCCTGGCCAGGCCTGTGCCAGCATGGATAAGTGGCTCTCACGCCTGGCTGTCTTAAGCTGATGTGATAAAGAAGGAGGAAGCTGGGAAACAAAGAGGCAGGGAGATGACTTGAAGTGGAGACTTCAAAATGTAAACAAATGAGTAATAACTTAATTAAGGGAATCTCCTGATGGGTTTGTCTTGGCCAACTCACAAATCAAACCCACCATTTCTTACACTATAATTTTAGCTAAAATATTTTTGTAAAGGATTCTGACCCAGTCCAGACAATCCCTTACTGTCTTTTTTTGGTACAACAAGTTGATATTTCGGTCATGTTGACACAGTAGGGCCATTCAAACCCTATGTCTTCGTAGCCTGCAAAAGCTGTGGTTATTTTTTGCTGGATCAGATCCAAATTCGGTTGGCATTGTATTTTAAGTCACATGGTACTGCTTGTTTCACTTATAATCACGTGCCATACCTGTGGCATGCCACCTGATGTTAACTTCCACCAGATTTGGGGTATTTTTATTTATTTGCAGTATTTGATTGAAATGTAATTGGTGAACTGTGAGGTATTCACGTATACATATGCAGATGAATAAGCATTTTCTTCAATCTGTGGGATTTCACTTGCATTCTGAGGGCATGAATCATTTCCTCCTCTGAAAGTCCTGTTCTTGGCATGGAGGGTGTGGAGCTTGCCAGTACAGGCCAAATAGGTGGAGTTGTCCAGGAAAGAGTTGGGCCACAGAACTACCCTGTGGATGCTCTGAATCAGTGTAATCCACAGGTTGTTTGAGCAATGTTTCAATTTACTCTTTTATTTCTGGGGTTTTGTATCATCTCAGTGAAACGTGGATCTAAAAAAAGGCCCCACTGCATCCTGAGAGAAGTCCATCCATGACAGCAACCTGTCATTCCTAACTCTGACACCTGGATTCTGCCTGCAAGTTGGAGCTGTTATACCCTGTGAGCAGGAGAGCTGACAGCAGTGGGATCTGGCACAGATCCTACATCACCACCCTGCAGGTGGTTTTGGGTTACTAATGCCATTCTCTGTCCAGTGCTGGGGTCTGTGGTTGGGTGATTGTATCTGTGAGACTTGCCCAGATCCTTGCACACAGTCAGACTACAAGCAAGCAGCATTTAACAAGCAGAGGAATGATTTTCTCTCAGCTCAGCCCTACAGCAGACCCCGCTCTCAGGATTTATGCAACGCCATTTAGCTGGTTCATGTCAGTGGGCGAGTGTTCCTGTGTCTCTTGTTCTTGATTATGCTTCTATTCCTAGAGCTCATCAAAAGTCTACTGCCTTGCTCCTCACAGAAAAGTCTAAATAAGTCAAAAGGGCTGTTATTATAATTTCCCATTTGAAATGTATTTTATGAGAAGTGTTATTCTCTTGGTAAAACAATGAACATTCTGATTCTGCAGTGGTGCTTTAGACTTAGTTAATAAATCATGCTTGCCACTTTTCATTTAGAGAGGATTTCACAGACATAGTTAATTAAACCTGAGACTATCCTTGTGGGATAAATAAGTACTCTGGCAATTTCAATGGTGACACTCAGGCAAACTGGTTATTCTACCTTATCAAATCAGTCAAAGGATCAAGTCTAGAATTTAAAACTTCTTGCTATCTTGACATAATTTAGGAGATGAGACCACCCATCCTTTTTGTATTTCATCCTGATATCCATGTGTGTGATGCCTGAGATAGCAGGTGGGGGCCTGCAGGATGCAGTGTGAGAGCCCAGGCTGTGATCTGCTTCAAATCTATTACTTGATTTGCCATGGAACACAGATTTTTCAGTCTATCTGGAACCATCAGATGTGTTACAGTCATAACACTGCTATTCATTCACTTGTTCATCATTCACCCTCATTGTTTCCTCCAGTGTGTTCCACTTTAATGGTGGTATCAATGCTTTCCAGGGTTCTTTAACGGTCTGTCAAGGCCAGGATCACATTATGTAAGACTGTAATGAGGAAAGAGTAAGGTACTCCTTCCTGGCCCTTGTCTTCTAATCTGCACCTGAAAGACACTTAGGGGAGTGAAGAACACCAAACCAGTTGTTCAGGAGGGGCCCAGATTAGCAAGGATGGGTCAAGAGTTCTGATAAGAATTCAGTGTTTCTCACTTCTTAAAATGCTCCTGGACACAGGTAAGAGAAAGGATGAAAGACTTCACTGAGAGTATGAAACACATGCATATGTTCTTTTTAGAATATTCTAAGTGTGCAGAGATATTAACAAAGGTGAATTTTGTCCACTGAGGTCATTCTCAAAATTTGAAAACACATCCTTAAAGAGTGAGGGGTTTTGTCTGCTAGGCAGTCAGTCATGTACTATCATAAATATATGGAACTGGATCATCTGGATATATTTTCTTTTACATTTTAATGGTATCCCAAAGGGCAAATTCCACATAATGTATCTGCAATTAAATGTGTTGCATGCTTTCATATTATTTTTATATGGAGGATAAGGACAGGATGAAAAGAAACCTGTGTGTGCGTGTTCCTAGGACAATAACTAAGAGGCTGTATGACATGAGGGAACATTCTTTATTTCAGACAATATGATCCAATTTTGACATATCATACTGTTTGACAAAAATGTAATTAACTGTAATGAATCTAAGCTGATGTTTGCAAGTGCAGTTCCCTGCCAAATGTCAGTAGTCAGTTGCTTCAGTTTCTGTGTGGTCGGGCGCAGTGGGTAGAGACAGGGTGTTAAGATACCTGATCCTGGCATGAGAGCAGGTGGGGGAGAAATAGAAATGTTACTTATACATTGTATAAATGCAATAGTTACTGTTTAATAGTCTTAATTCTCTCACAAGGAATGCCTGGATTTCAATCTCTGAACAAGTCTGGGGTGAGTAGCTGGATTTTTTTATTCTTGTAGCCCATAGTTGTTACTAGTGCAGATACTTAGAGATAGTCAAGATTTTAAGGTAACTCTAAACGCAGTTTTACCCTCATATCGGTCTCATTGTTGTGCTTAACACCTTTGTCTCCATCCTATGCAGGGATATTTAAACTGTGAGTTCTTTCAGGGGTGGAACATGCATTACTCTGCACATATATATGTGATGAACCTGAGATACCAAGGTCCCTCCTTGGCCATAAATATCATCAGCATAGTAAGTCTTGTTAGTGGTCTTAACAGCAATTTGAAATTTGGCAGTAATAGTTTGAAATGAATTGGTTAATTAGACACCCAGGTAACATTGCAGAAGGTAACACATCAGGTTCTAAGAATTCCTTAACCTTGTGTTTTCTCTGCTTTGCTAGTCTGAATGCCTAGATTTGCTCTGTTCTGGTTCATTTTAACCAAATACAGCTGGAGAGTGCTGAATGGGTCACTTGTAGTGAACAGTATATTTTATAGGGAAACAATACCAAAACCAGGTCTCTGCCTCTTTACTTTTGCTCTCCCTCTAATGAAGATTTTAATTACAGCTTGCAGAGAGACTGCAGAGACACTGCTTAATTACTAAATCTCTATGTAGGGACTGGATTCTAGTTTCCTAATTGGCACCTGCGTGTTTGACAACTTCATAAAAATCCAAAGCTAAGAGTGAGCATAAGTTATGAAATGTGTATATTATATACAAGGTAGATCTCTATTGTCTGTCAGACCCCAATGCCTTGAAGTTTTTAAGAAATAGGAAGGAGAGGGTGAACATTGTATGGCTTTGCAATGTGGACTTTTCATCCCATCATGACACTGCCTGCAATAATTAGACTGAAGTTACACTCTTCTGGAAATGATAAGCTGAAGGGGAAAAAAAAAGAAGACCAGGTATCCTCATTTGTTTTTCAACTGAGATGAAAATTGATTTGGAAATGTTCCTTGCTAGAACTGAAGTTGCATTACCAGTAGTTGGGAGGAGCTCCCAAATTATATTACCCCACCCACGTCTGCCTGCTTTCGGTTTACCTGAGCAGACTACAAAAGAACAGAAAGAGGATAAGAGGACAGCAACAAAAGGGAGAGCACACAGGACAGGTCTAAAAAGAAATAAATTTCAAGCAGAGTGTCTCAAGTGGATAAGCCCTCATTTTGGGTTATGTTCAGCAGAGATATCACGTGCTCAGCAGTCTGTGGCATGGTGGTGTTCATAAATCCTGTTTAAAGCAGATTGTGACACTGATCATTTGACCTCTGATCAAGTGTTATGAGTCAGATCCTCGGCTAGTGTAAATTCTCAAAGGTCCACTAGCTCAAGGGAAGGATGCCCCAAGTTAAGGATGCAGTCTGTAGTGGAGAGAGGCCTCATTCTTTGGGTGCTGAGTTTGACATGGTTGCCTTTTGGCTGATGGTTTGCCTTTTGATACAAGCCCCACCTATACTCGACAACATTCTTGTAGTAGTAATATTTATCTTCTTGTGTAGAGAACGTTCTGCCAGCTTGCTGAGGACCTACAAATTAATAATAACACGTTCAGATTTGTATTTGTTTCTCTAAGAAAAAAACATACAAATACTTATTTAGGGAAAGTGCGTGGGGTTTTTTTGTTGTTGTTGTTTTATACTATAAGTTTGAGTTGGAGAATACTGACATTATAGGATTACAGACATGTGTAGCTTCTTGTTGATTTGATATTGGAATAATTTGCCATTTTCTTTACACAATATCTTTTTGCACCCATGCAACTGAAATTAAATTGTTAGTGTGATGTTTAGGGAATACCATTGGTTGGATTCCCCTCCAGTGTTTCTTCTAATCCTTTCCAAAACAGAAGTAATTATGTGTCATCTATGAGGAATTTGTAATACAGCTCACTATGCCCCTTGAGGATCTTTCTTAAGTCATATGTATGTGAGGCCTGGAAAAATCATGTCCTCACATGGTTATATTTCAATATTAGGAACACGATGATGATACAGCTGTGCCTTTGTTCCTTCGTGTTTCTGTCTGACTTGGGCTCTGGCCTAGAAGTGATGTTGGTGTCAGAATATGCCAGACTGGTTGTTTCTCAAAGCAGGGCTAGGAAGAAGTGCTTGCCAGTGTGTGAAAGTCACAGTTGGAAAATCCTGTTGATGGTGGTTGTTTTGTTGCTTGTTTGTTTTTTTTATTCCTCCCTCATGTTCTTTTGTATCAGGAAGTTACAGGAATATTTTGTCAGGAGAAGCCTTCATGCCAATCGTACCCCCCATATCTGCAGACTTGGGCATGGCTCCGACATGTGTTCACTCCTGGTTTGTGCAGGTGGCCCTTTGCCTGTAAAGGTTCTACAGGTGACCTTGTGCTTCTCAGAACCAAGAACCTTATATATTGCAGAGCAATCTTCCTGGCTCTCTGAGCCACATCCCGAAATTCAGGACTGCCAGACAGCCAGCTTGTCCTTCAGTGCACCACAGGAGAAGGGTGCTGTGTGCTTTTAGCAGGGGGAAGTGACAGTGACTCCCAGGAATGCTCATTGCCTGTTGGGGGTCAGGGCTAGGCCAAAGGGCATAACTTCAAGATGTGTAATGTCAACTTCAGTAGCATCTGATGAATTACTCCCTCTCACAGTGGGGGTTCATCCTGCATAAGCACAGCCCCTCTGCTGAATGTGGGACAGTGCCAACATGGAAACTGTGCCTGGAGGCCTTGTGTAACCCAGGGGAAACAGGCTGGCAGCCTCTCCTGTGGTTCTTTGCTGCTGAGGTTTCAAGTGGTGCTGCTTCTCTTCCTCTGTCCTGAGATCCGTGCCCTGCAGTCCATGTTTAATCCAACTGATGTTCTCCACTTTAGTTGCCCAGGCTTGTGGCTTATATTTTAACATCACTTGTACACTGTAAGTTGTAGTGCGAAGACTTAGCATACAAAAGTTGTAGTGAGTCCCCACAGAACGTAAGATTTGCCAGAATCATGCAATGTTAGCACATGCTAAATTTGTGCATTCTCATTTACCTTCTGTTGTTGTTTGTTTTGATGAGTTTGGAGTTGTTAGGGGATCAAGATTGTGCCTACAAATACAACTGTCTGACACTTTCTCTAGAATTCAAAAACAAAAGATGAGATTTTGATATTATCAGCTGTCTTCAGGGATGTAGGACTTTGGGTAAAACTCCCCAATCTCACTGTAACACTTAAGAGGGAATTTTGTCAGCAACTAAGACATACAAGTCATATATGATGAACTGGTGATGCCTGAAAATCCTTCTCACTACCAATGATCTCTGGACTCCTTTAAGGCAGCTGGGCCCCAAGAAAGCAGCTTTGTGGCACTCACAAAGCAAGTGAGGCTTGACAGGCACTGTTTCATCAGAAGGAACCACCTTGTTCCTGTGCACCCTCGCTTCCGGCCTCCTTCTCTGACACAAGAGATGTGTGGTCAGAGCATGTTTGGGAGACAGAAACTTCTAATTCTGGCTCTGGCACTTTCTTCCTTGTGATATGAAAGCACCTCTATGGGCATTTTAAATAAGTTTTTAAAAAATAGCCTCTAATTAGAATTCCCACACCTGGGTACGTAGTCAGAGGCACACTAGGCCTCATTTTCAAAAGTGAATATCTGTGAATCCTTTTATTCTCAGCTGGAATTGTGGATACTGAACATTGAGTAGTCAGGGCAAATTGTTCTTCATTAGGCTTGAACACGAACTGTGTTGCAGAAGTTTCTGAGCATTAGGAAACTAATGAGAAGTGCTACTATAAAGTGCTATTCTCAATAGCAACTGCAGTTTTCATACTGTGATGCCTTGTTAGATGTGAATTTGAGAAGAAGAGGAGGAGAAATGAAGAAAAATAATCTAAAAATATGGTACAGAAAAGTAGAGTCTACAGAGTGTGTAACTTAGAAAGAATGTTGGGAAAATAGGAAGCTTTCATTTCTTTAAAACCCCCCAAAGCTCTGTAGTCTCATAAGACTGAAAATAACGTCATGTTCTTTGCTGATGCTTTAAGATATAATGTCTGCTACTTCATCTTCCCTCTCCCTCTTCTGCTCTCAGGAGACCACTTTCTCCAGAAGTGCGTTTTGAGAGTTGGGAGTACTTGCTAAGAAAGATGGGACATGTCAGAACACTTCTCAACTGTCTCAGAGCCAGACCTCAGAACAGTATTTTCATTTTTGAGACTCTTCCTCAGCTGAGGCTTGAGGAAGCATCACAAATGAGGCTTATGAAGCATCAATGCCATTTCAAGACAGTCTTATATTTTTACGAGGAACAAGCAAATCTATTTTGAAAGCAACCAGCCTACAGAATATTGTTCCAAATAAATTAAGGAATAGGGCATCATAGCTGGTATTTTGGTCTGCTGTTTGCTGTTAGAGCCTGAGTTCTATGGTCTGTGCTGTTTGCATTGTACTAAAGAGTAGCTGAATTTCATTCTGCCTGCTATCCCCAGGGCCCTCACGAAGAAGAGATTCATATCTCATGAGATTACCCCACTGAGCAAAGAAATGAAATAAATAATATTATCTTTTAGTTCTGTCAAGTATAGTAGCTCTCAGAGCCTTTTGAGGCAGTGTCAGCAGGGACTGGATCCTGCATCAGTGCATAAAAAGGCATCCTTTACAAGAACAGTGCTGCAGAATGAAGCCAATGTGAGCATAAGGAGTGGTGGAAAAGAGTGAGCCTTCTTCTCCCTTCCCTAATGCAAGCCTGAAGAGGTTTATTTTCCAGCAGGTGTGAGCCTTGAGGCAAATCAGCCTGCTGGAATTCTTCTACAAGAGGAGCTCCTAGGAAATCAGTGTAGTTGTAGTAGGGATCTTATTTGGGAACCAATTAGAGCTTGTGTTGGTTGTTTCTCCTTGGCAGCTATAATGAACCCATAATGCAGAAGTACTGGAAATAAAAGATTTTGCAGTAGTCTCTGTTAGAAAACCATGGGCTACCCAGTTCCTTCCACAGTATAATACAATGCTTCAAAAGACAGCAAAGATTGTTATCATAACTTAGTCATGTGTGAAGAGCCAGGAGAGCTAAAATGAGTTAAATAATTTTATTGTGCTGTAACGTTGGGAAGAAATATTCCCCAGAACAATTGTTCTTTGCTATTCTGCAGAAAATTCTGCAAAAACCCACTTGAAATGTGTCTGTCAATGCAAACTAACTCAGGCAGCTACAGTAAATTTCAGATTCTTGCATTATTATTACAGAGGAAAAATTCCCTTTTCTTTTTACTTGTCCACCAGTCCTTTCACCCAATGCCTTTAACATATTTCTATAATTAAATTTCACATCTCTCTGAAGTATCACGTTATCACATTTGATTATAGTTCATCTAAAAAATCACAGATACTCCTTGTCATACCATACAGTTTCTGGGCTTTGGCAGGGCTCTACAATAACCTGACAATCATCTGTTGTGCCCTATTCCCTATCGGGTGCTAGGACTTGGTTTCTGTTTCAGTTAACCCTTTAGTGCACTCCAAACTGGCAGTATCTAAGAAAAAAGCATAATACTGTCCTGAGAAATGGAAGAAGGAAGGGCATAAGCTTAGAGAAGTCAATAAGAAGGTGAAGTTCTCCTGAGGAGGGGTTTCTGTTTAGGGTTTTTTATAGTGCCAGTGTAATAGGAATACAGCTTTTTTTGCATGATATTACAAGTCCTGTTTCCACCTTAAGATACCGAACTGTTGCATGCCAGTCCTTCAAAGCTGATAAGAAGAAATGAAGACTGTGGTTACAGCTACAATGCATTGTATGTACCTGGAACTGTTCTTAGCTCTGGATCAGGCAATTAAAGATATTTTTAACTTCCAGTCTTCAAAAGGTAATGGACAATTTTTTACTTTCTATTAGAAAGTATACTAAAATATTAAGCATATCTAAAAGGCTATTATGAACAAATAAATAAGCAAACAAGATAGGAATAGGAATGGAGTTTCAGGATGTCATTATAGGGTGGTCATATAGGGTTTTTATGACTCTTGACACCAGAAAAAACTCACTACACTACGGAAAAGAAAGAAAAGAAAAAATTGGCACTATTTTATGTAATGTTATTTACTCTTTCATGTTCTGTAGGACCTCATTAGAAGGATGAGGGATGAGTTCTAGCAGTGCATGTGTGTTAATAATAGGCCATACAAATGAGATTATAATTAGTGAATCCTGGATGAAACATAAGGAATTAGAGCCAGGAGTCCCTATATAAAAGCAGGCATATACTCAGTGAAACGAAGAGCTTGGGAAGTCTTTGTAGGAGAGGATCCACAAAGGTGAGTCAGACTCATCAAACCTCCTAAAAATTAGTGGTAATCCAAAAAGAGAAGCAAAATCCAGAAGTCTTGAATCTTATTCTCTGAGCTACTGTAGGCTTATTTTCACTCTTTTAGAACTTTGTCCTTGAAATACCTTTTGGGAAAAACTTTTCATCGAAACAGTGTTAATTACCAAAAAAGGTTTGGAAAAAAACCCAGACTTACTTCTTTTGGGTTATAAGACATTAGAAAAATGCACTTCGTCTCCAAAGTAGGTTGTCCTGAATCCCCTGGCCATATGTGATGCTCGAAGTGTGAAAAGAAGTACCTTTGGACTTCGGATGTCAGGACTGATGATTTTGCATTTTAAAGTAGCTGTCTCTTTTAAGCTTTCCTGAACAACCCAGAAATTCAATTTTTTTTTTTTTTTGTGTGTGGCACTTGTACATTTTCATTGTTGTTTGAACAGGGAGACTTTCCTTTGGGCTCAGTTTTCAGGGATACACTTTAGCACAGGTATAAATTAAAAACTATGAATCCTCCACAGGAACCTGTGGAGCTTGAGAGTTGCTTAAAAGTAAACATGTGTGGAAGAGTATTCTTTGAACAGTGGGGCCATAATGTCTGATATATATGAAGCATTTCAGAGAACTGAGAAAGGCAAAGGACACTATTAAAAGACATGATAAAAGTGAGGAAAAAGCTGTGTCTACTACTACTGCTACTACACAACTTTTTCTTATCTGTGTTTCCAGTAGGTGCCAATCTCTAAAGATAGGTGTACTACACAGCTGCTAGTTCTGGCCAGTGTATTTTTGGTGTCTGTATTGACAGAGAATATAAATATTCCAAAGGCTAGAAACGTGTCCTGTGCAATGGGCAATCCAGCATATCAAACAGCTGTGCAGTACAATGGCTGCTGTTACAGTGCTGTAACTTCTGTGCTCTACAAACCCATGACATAGAAACCTTCAAAAGAAATACTAACAGAAAGCTATTTACACAGAGGCAAAATTATTGTAACTCGTTTTGAGGTTTTTAGGTGACTTGTACTTTCCTTAACAAGTGCCAATGATTGCCACCCTTAGTAACTTCCTAGGAAAAACCAGCAAATATGTATTTTTGTCTTTTATGTAGATGATTATTTAGGAATACATTTAAATCTGCACCAAATGTACTGTTAATGCTAAGTTAAGGCTACAAATATTTTCATTCTGTCAAAATGCATCTTAAGAGGAAGATGGTTTTAAAGCTTATGAGCATTTTGTACTGACATTTAACTTTAATTTCCAGAAGAAATTGGAAGTGCATAGCAGCCATAACCACAAACTGGGTGGCAGGCCTGCCAGGACTGGAACGAGAATGAAGCAACACAGTATAGTGTTTTTTTAAGGATGGGATTGAAATTGGCTAGGAAAGGCTGTCCAGCCTGGGAGCTGCAGAAGGGAACACAGCAGGTATGGGACTGAGGCTGGCTGAAAAACTTGGAGAAGGTGGGAACTGTTTGGCATCAGAATCAAGAGGATGAAAGCTAGGGATAGGGGAAATAAAAAACCAGAAAGAAGAGAAAAAAACAACTGTCTGAGCAAATACATTGAGTCAAAAAGGTGTGTAGGGAATATGAAATAAGGAAATGGCCACCAGGCTGTGAGTTGGGGCAGGGATAGGTGAGAACTTGCAGAACTGGAGTGCAAAGGTTGATTGGAGGTTCAACAGGGTAAAGAAGGGAGATGGATCTGTCTGAGAACAGGAAGGGAGAATTGGGTCCGGAAGGAGATGAATGAGAGTAGGAGTCAGGTAAAGGCTGTAGATAAATAAAGGTAGTCTTTTATACTCCTTCCATCACCAAAATGTCTGAGTAGCTTTTTAGATAAAACTAATAACAACCCCAGTTTTCCCTGGGTGATAGGAGAGGACCTTTATCTTTTGAGCTGGAACTAGACTAAGTCATTTCAGTGTTTAGTTTGTGCTTTTGGGGGGACAGGAAAGAAATATTTCTTCTTTGATCAGAGACTCTTTGGAGTTTGGTGACAAACTGTGAATGTCTTTTGTAATGGGAAGCCTTTCTCGAATGATTCTGAAAGATTACTTGCAGCGTTGCTTAAAAACAACCATACTCTGATCATACTCTGAACTCTTTTTTTTTTCTTTTTTGGTCCAGTTAACCTCAAAAAAGGCGAACTTCATCTGCTCTGCTGTGTTTTGTTTGGCTTGTAATCTTTGCTGTTGCGAAGGGAAGCAGCTGCTGCAGTTGTTTGTAGATGTTCCTGCAGTCTGTGATGTTACTGGGGTTGATCTGGTAGCTCTTCCTCCAACTGGGCCAGTGCATTACACTGGCATTGGAAGCTGACTAGGACTATTTGGAAAGGTCCGAAGCAACAACGTGTTAGTTTTCCTGGTTTTGTGGGTTTTTTTTTCCTAGTAACATTTCGAAACAGTATTTTTAGCTTGATATAATAGTTGTAATTAATGCATCCTGATGGGAAAAGTGTCTGCCTTCCTCTGCCCAGAGTCTCCCGAGTAAGACGATAGTTTTGCAGCAAGGGAAAGGTAAAAGAGATTATTTTGAAAAATGTCTGCAACTTGGACAGCCCAAAGGAGTACAAACAGTTACAAGGTACAAGAGGAAATCTGCCTCTGTTTTGCTGAATGAGGGCTGTCTACTTTCTGTGAAAGGTGCTGAAAACAACTTCTGATTTGGATGTTCCTCTTTTCTACTCATAATCATTTGAGTCTTCTTTGGCTCCAATCTGCACCAGCTGTTTTCCACCCTAATCTTCTTTCCCGTAGCAATCTGGCCACGTTTGCAGCAGCGGTGGTTACGCTGGGTGAGGATGAAGTACTGCAGTTGTCCTTGGCATGTTATTGCCGGCTAAACCAGTGGAATCTCATTAGGTTAGATTTCTTCATGGCTGCTTATGGATGCCTTAGTGTGGAAGATGCCTGTGGTCTGCAGAGATAAAGGCCTTCCGAAAGGAGGAGCAAAGGCTTATCGGTGCTGCCAGTTAAAGATGAACGTCTGGAGCCTTTTTAAAGAGTTGGGCTAGCTCTTTATGTGCTGTCCTGTAGGCACTCAAATAGCATTTGTGGTAGAGCTAAAAGGGCCTTACCTGTTCCTACAGCCCTGGAAAAGCACAGGTTTAATGGCATTATCAGCGAGGATGAAACGAAGGCGCAAAACCTGGAAATACTGGAATAGCTTTTCCTTCTCTGGGCTTTCGCTGTGTTCCGCTGTGGGCAGTGGGCAGACAATACCCTGTAGTCCTGCCTGCGGTGTTCCTCACGCGGTTGAATCCAGCCAGAGCTGCCACCGGCAGGGCGGGAGCAGCGCTGCAGCCCTCCAGGAGAACACGAGAGCTCGCTCGGCCCCGAGTTCCCGCAGGGAAGCAGGGGCTCGCTGTGGGAGGGGGCAGCGCCGGGGCCGGGACAGCCGCGCGCCCCGCCCCGCCTGGCGTCATGGAATTCCAGGGCGCTCCCGCCAATGGCGGCGGGGGCACGTCCGGTGGCAGCCGCNCCCGGCGCGGGGGGGACCGGCCCCGCCGCTGACCTCGGGGCTCGGTCACGCCCGGCCGCCAGGGAGGGCCGCAGCCCGGGGGCGCGGCGGAGCGGCTCCTCCTGCGGGAGAAGGGCGCGGGAACGGCCGGACGGAGAGCGCTGCGAGCGCGGCCTCTTCCTCCGCACCTCCGGCAGCGGGCAGAGCCAAAGCTGGCAGGGACAACCTATGGAATATTCACCTCCGGGCAGCTTCTTGCGCCTGGGAACTAGTCCTGCCCTCTTTTAACTTTTCCAGCTGCTCGCCGTGGGATGCGTGTGTTGTGTGGGGAATTTGTGCCAGTTTCGGTGCCTGGCTTTTAGAGTTTACAGAGCATTGGCAAATACTCTTATTGTACAATACTGAACAGCTCAGAGTTCACTTCTGACTGTCTAGTAAGATGCCATTCTCTCAAAAAATACTATCAATAGATAAATCAATCCACTGATACTTCTGTAAGTATAAATAAAATCCTTTGTGGTTTCTCCTTCCTGACAGTCACCTCTCATAAACTCACGGTAGGGTCAGAGGTGTGTGTGTGTGTGTGGCATGCCTGGTCATGTCTCTGTAGTGCAGCCCGTTGTTTTTATCTGAGCACTAATGCAGACCATATCTATTTTAGCAGAGTGTTCTGCCCATGATAACACTCTCTTTCTTGTCAGGTTTGATTAGCCCCGAGTGAATGCTCATATGGCTAAACCACTTCTGCTGCTGGAGGTAGTTTGGATGTGTCTCCACACAGAGCTGCATTACATCATCATTTGTAATAAAGATTTTGCAAATCAAATATGGCTCCTTCTAATGCCTGAATGACAGACAAGATGGTGGCACCAGTTTGTGTGAGCAGAGGATCTGACTCTGTAGTTGAGATGTGCTTCATACAATTGCCAGTGACTGTTCAGTTGTATTTGAGTGCAGGTTACTTTCCTCCAGGGCATTTTGATCCTGACATTAATAGAAAATAAAAAGCAAATTTTCTCACTAGACATCATGGCAGCTGATACAACCGGTTCGGATCTGCTGGTGATGACAATGCTAAACTTACAGTTGCTTTTCCAGTAGCTGCATTTCAAACTCCAAACAGTGGGACAGCACTGATGCAGGAAATGAGACTCCTTTTCCTTCCCCAACAGTAGACTTTCCTTGTGAACCATCGTGCCTGCAGTGTGTTTCTGAGACAGAAGTATCACCAGCAGCCCCCTCCTGACGCTCAGCTCTCATTTTACAGACCAAGTATGGCCCTTCCTTCGCTGGGTGGGCTCTAGTGGGCCAGCTTACAGGGAGAATTTTTTTTTGTTTTGCTTCTATGTAAAGAAAAAAAAAAAATCACAGAATTACAGAATCAGTTAGGTTGGAAAAGACCTCTTAAGATCCTCAAGTCTAGCTTTTGTCCGAACACCACTTGTCAACTAGACCATGGCACGAAGTTCCATGTCCAGTCTTTTCCTTAAACACGTTCAGGGGACAGTGACTCTACCACCTCCCTGGGCAGTCTGATCCAATGTCCAATCAGCCTTTCTGTGAAGAAATTCCTCCTAATGTCCAAGCAAAACCTCCCCTGGTGCAATTTGAAGCCATTTCTTCCTTTTGTCCTGTCACTGGTTGCCTGGGAGAAGAGGCCAATCCCCATCTGGCTATAACCTCTTTTCAGAGAGTTGTAGAGAGCAATAAGGTCACTCCTGAGCCTCCTTTTCTCCAGGATAAACACCCCAGCTCCCTCAGCAGCTCATGGTAGGATGAATGCTCCAGACCCTTTACCCAGCTCCGTTGCCCTTCTCTGGACACGCTCCAGCACCTCCATACCCTTCCTGTAGTGAGGGGCCCAGAACTGGACGCATCGCTCCATGTGCGGCCTCAGCAACGCCGAGTGCGGGGAGGGAATCACTGCCCTAGTCCTGCTGGCCACACGGTGACCCCCCAAGGCGAGACGAACCCAGCCAAAGCCCAGCGGGACCGGCTGCGGCGGAGAAGGCAGTGCCTCGCAGCGGGGCCGGGGCGGGAGCCGGGGGGCCGCGGGGCCAGGGAATCCCCTCGCGCGCGCGGCGTGCCTTTTGTGTTTGTACACACGGGGCGGGGGCGGGGCCGCGGGCGGGGCCGCGCCTTCCCTCCATTGTGCGCCANCAGCCGGAGCGGCTCCCTCCGCCGGCACCCCCGGCCCCGCTTCGCGCCGTCGCTGCCCCCCTCTCCTCCCCTCGCCCCCGCTCCCGACCCCCCACAAACTTTTGGGGGGCTCGGGAGGTGGCGGTGGCTCGGGTTCCCCTCGGCCGCGCCGCCTTTCCCGGCGCAGCCGGAGCGGCTCCCTCCGCCGGCACCCCCGGCCCCGCTTCGCGCGGTCGTTGCCCCCCTCTACTCCCCTCGCCCCCGCTCCAGACCCCCACCAGCGGCCTCCCCAGCCCCTTAGCTGCCTCCTCAGCCCGACATCCCCCGGATCGGGGCTGGGAAGCGGGCGCAAAGAGGAGCCGCGCGCCAGCCCAGGGTAACTCTCCTGCCTTCCTTCCCCTGCTCCCCACAGTTGTTGCTCAGCTTCACCATCTTGTCTCTTTTCTCTGGTCACCGACCATATTTTTTTTCCTATTGCATAAAAAACAATAAAAAGGGAAAGAAATTCGCCGAAGGAACGACCCAAACGCAACGCAATTTTTTCGTTTTCGAGCGCAAACTTTTCCTCTGCCTCTCCCTGCATCTGCACCCGCATGGTTTGGAGTTCCTGGCAATATTTTTGGCGTTATTTTTTGCAGTTTATTTTTTCCTCCTTTGCAAAAGGACTAGGGCTGCGTTTCGTGATTGTTTCCATTTTGTTCTGGCTCTGGGAGCTGAGTTTGCCTGTGAGAGGCGCTTGGGAGCGAGGCAGCTCTTGGGGAAGCAGTTACACAGAAAGAGAAAGACGGCACCCAAAAAACAACCCCCCGAAAACAAAGTTTGTTGCTTTCTCGCACTTTATGCGGCCCCTTTCCTTTTCGCACGATAAATGCCGGGTTGCCCGCGGCTGCCGGCGGGTCGGGGAGCGCGGGCGGGCGGCGCCGGGCAGCCCGGGCAGGGCCGGCGGGGCTGCCGCTCCGCTGGCCCCCGCTCCGCAGTTTCGGAGCAGGTTTCCCGGCGGGTGGGAGCGCCGGGTCGGTGCCAGCCCCCCGATGTTTGCCGGGCCCTATTTGCAAACACTTGGCAGGTGACGGGTGGCCGGCGGGGGGGAGACGACAGCCGCCTCTCCGTGCCTGCTGCCGTGCGGCTCGCTCGGCTTCGGCCGCCGCTGCTTTGATATTGAATTCGTGGGCAAAAAAAGCTGTATTTTAATAATCCGCGATCGGCAGGCGTTTAATTTCTAATTTAATTTTTTCCTTTTTTGGTGTGGGTTGTTTTTTGGGGTTTTTTTTTTTTTTTTTGCTGGCCGTCGGAGGCGTTCGGCCGCCTCGGCGCTCGGGGCTGGTGGGGCAGGGACGCGTCGCGCGGGACAGGGGCCGCCTTGCCGCTCGCCCCGGGGGCAAGTGCCGCGGGGGGCCCACGCCGAGCGGGGCGACCACCTCCGCCCTGCCCCGCCTGCCCACATTCCCCCCGGCAGGTGTAAGGCAGCGACGTCGGCAGGAGCATGGCCCGTACCA
>VZTT01022773.1:1620-14128 GCA_013400855.1 Buphagus erythrorhynchus
GAAAACTCCTGTAAGTTGAGCATTTAAATTCTAATACTTAAGCAAATAAATACAAAAAATGCATTTTCTTTTCATTTACAGATTTTAACATTGATGCACCTCAAAGGACATACTAGTTCAGTGTGGGATATTGCCAACAAAGCAGAGGGATCTACAATCAAAACAGAATGAATCGAGAGTGTCAGGAGAACAACTTTCCAAAGCATGCAATGGTACTGTCCCTACTGCATTTCAAAGGCCACCATGCCACTTACTCTCACTCACCAGCATCACTCAGCTCCTGCCCCTATGAAAGCAGACAAGCAGAACACTGGAGTCACTGCCAAATGAGCAGGTTATTGACCACTATCAGCTCTTTCCAATCAGTGAGGTCCTCATNACAAATCAGTGAGGTCCTCATGAACCATTGCACAGTGAACTTGATGTCTCATAGAGAGGGAAAGGACATTTATTTCTCCTCCTCTGCCACTGCTTCTAATGATTTAATCTCACACTTGATTACCTCATGTGAAGTCTGACCTTAAGAACTGCCTGATGACAGAGGACAGTGGAAGAAGAACTCATCTCAACCAATGGCCACAATTGCTCCCTGAGTTTCTGCTTCTCATTAGCTCACCATCTCTGAAAAGTCAAATGAAATTATTGAACTAGTTATGCCTGTACAGCTGGCAGGGCAAGGATTCAAGAACATGTCTGGTGTGTCCCATAATTTAAATTTTGTGAATTTATCACACAAGTCAAGCTTTTTCTGCCCCACCACATTCAGTTCTGGAGCTTCTTCCACATGTATACTTCAGCCTCTTTGTGAATCCCAATAGGCTGAAACTTGGGGATTTGCTCAAAATGGAGCAGACAGACACAGAGGCAACAGCTTTGCCAGAAAAAAAAAAAAAAAACTTACTCAGTTTTTAACACTCTTCTGTCTGAAGGTCTCAGACTTCAAAGCAAGAATACCAGGAGAACAAAAAGACCTGAAATAGGCAGATTTATTGCAGCTAAAACCCTGAAAAACAACCAGTAATATCCTTATAACCATTTGTAGTACCAAAAAAAAAAAAAAATAATAAAATAAAAGCAGCTACATGGAATTTGGCATTACTCCACAATTAAATAATTTAAATTTCTTGCTTCACTTAGAGTATTATACTCCTACTGTGCTTAATGAATGAAATTTCACAACAGCAGTGACTGCCTGTCTGTCTTTTAAAGCTCTCAGACAGCTGAAATCTTCTTTCTAGTCTTCTATTTTGTAGCTTTGATCTGGGGAGTAATACAATCATAACATAAGTGTAGCTCTATAGACTCCAAAAACATTCTTTAGTAACAGTCTCAGTCATCTGGTACGTGTTTCTTAAGCGCTTTGGGGATTTTTAAAATAGATTTTTTAATAAGCAAAATTGACATTATCAAGCCATTTATGTTTTGCTCTCTTCTGTACAGCAATTCTAATTTTCATTTCTGTTATTTCATTCCATAATTTTCAAGTGTTGCAGAAAGCTGAAATAGCAAGCATCAGTGTCTGGCATCAGGGACAGGCAGTCACATCCAGATTCCTAAAACCAATACAGCAGATACATTGGGCAACCATGCATTTATTCAGCCAACAGCTTGAAAACAGAGATGAAGTTTCAGTAAGCAATCCCACTTGAAAACTACTTTGTGCTTTTGAATGCTCCCCTAACAGAGGTAGAAAGAAAAACAAAACATTTCTTTAAAATGGAAGTACATACATAAACTAACAGTGAGAAATTAATCACTTCTGAAAGAAGTATCTCTGTAATTTACAACACTTCGTGAGACAGATGTGAATACTACTCTGATACAGGTCAAAAATTAAACAGATTAAGAGCTACAGAATCATTTAGGTTGGAAAAGGCCTTTAAGAACATTCAGTCCAACCATTAACCCAGCACTGCCAAGCCCACTGCTAAACCATATCCCTGAGTGCCACATCTACACATCCTTTAAATCCCTCCAGGGATGATGACTCACCCACTCTTGGTGAAAAAAGTTTCCCTAATATCTCATCTAAACTGCCCTGGCACAACTTGAGACTCTCTCCTCTTGTCCTCACCCTTGTTGTCAGGGAGAAGAGAGTGACACCCTTCATCCAGGTAGTTTTGGAGATATTACTCTAATGGTTCCCCATTTTGAAAGACCATCAAGGACAATACAGAACATACTATTTTGGAACTGCACACAACAAAAAATGATTTCCACATTCACAGAAGTTATAAAAAATGAACCAAAGCTCATTTGTTTCACCTGGATTCCCCTTGAGGCTCAGCACTGCTGCATGCAACAAAACTACTTTTTAAATTTCCTTTCCATACAGAGGAAAAAACCAAAGGCATACTAGCCTGAAGCAGGTTTTCTTACAGCCATGGCCACCCTTCCCTATTCTAGAGACAGATTTTTCTCCTGAAGTACCAACTCTTCCAGTGTTGAAAAAAGAATATTACCCTTTTCTTCAATTAGTTGAAGAAAAGCTATTTTTCAAAAAGTTGCAATAGCCTGAATTTTGAATTAATTGCTCTGGTTAAATAAATTGATCAAGGTTACCATTTGCTAGTTCCAAGACCAACCTTATCCTAAATGATGAGAGCTAATAAAAAAGTACCATAAGAATTTGGTAATGATTTTGTAAGGAAACATTATAAATACACTAAAAACAGCCTGCAGGGCTCGTACTTTTATTATAATTATTTGCACTATCTTAAAACAAAGGAGAAAAACCTATATTCCTACCTTGCCTGAACTTGGAAAAGAGTTCATACCACTGTTGGACAAGTAAGTTTGAAAAGCAGTATTTTTCTGTTAGAACACAGTTTCCATTCTACTCAAATTATTTACTCTCTCACTTTAGCAGAGGCTTAATTAGAGTAATAGAAGAAAGGGATATTTAGGTGTTTTTGGGGACCTAAACTTGTCAAGCACATAATAGTTAAAGTATTCTTATTTATAGCATATATTGCATATTAAGCCTACTGCACATTTTCATTACATTTAGAATTCTGAGTCTTATTTATCTGCACAAGGAAGACAAGGGGCACAGCTCAGCTGAGTGCCACAGGGGCAGGCTGGAGGAAGGAAGGATGGACTGCAATTACACTGAGGCATATATTTGAGCAGAAGTCTTTTCACTGCACCAGGTTTTGCTGGTTTATTATTAAAACTGAAAGAAATGGCCCTGGGATCAGCAATTCATTGCTATGTGCCATGCTATTATTTGATCTGTATATGTAGATTTCCAGAGTGATTTCCCAGCTATTGTCAAGGCCATTAGAAACCATCTTTCCTCACTACAGTGTAGGTCTACAGTACAGCAATATTCTTATGAATGCAGACAGGCAAATCATGTGGAGAGCTGATTCCTAAAGGCAGCTATATTATTTCTATTATCTCTTTACAAAGAAAAATTATCTTTTTGTATCCTAACTAAATCTGTAACTACTCAGACTGCTCTCTATTTCCTTTTTAAATTTACCCATCCATTCTTCACATGCAAAGCCCACAGACATAATTAGCGAACATCCTTCTAAAAGGTATCCTGAAGGAAACAAGTCTGCTTGCACACTGAGAGCATCAGTGCAACAACTCAAAGTAAACCATCCCCTTTTTAATTTTCTGCTGTTACCTAAACGTTGAGAGGATAATTCCCCCAAGAACAGACTGGGATACCTAAATCTGTGGCTGGGCAACTGTTGCCATTTCTACCTGATAATTTTTAGAACCTCATTTTAATTCTACAAGAGACTGGCTCCAGGAGAAACTCTGAAGATAAAATACACAGGCTTCAAAAACAGCATAGCTACTATAAAATTTGTGGCTAATTTTTTTTATTTTACAGTCCAGTGAACAGCACAGAAGATAGACACACATTTACAGAATCTGAAAGCAGGAAACCATGTCTCAATCCTTCCCACAGCCCTCACAAACAGGATAATTTTTCACTCAGCACATATTCTTCTCTCCTGCTCACCCACTCCAGCATCACCTCCTTGATCTGAGCTACTCGACTCCATGGAAGGCTGCACACAGCTCCATGGAACAGAGGTTGGTGGGAGACATCCCCAGACAAAGCCCTACCCTTGACACCAAACACTCCCTTGCTCCCCAGTGTGTATCAGCTCACTCACATGAAGAAGAAGAGGCTGATACAAAGGAAGGGCTCAGACAAGTGAACTACTTTATATCCTGAAGGATTTTCCTTAGTGCAAGGGAAATACCACCTGCTGATACACAGCTAAAACTCAAGTGTCTTCTATCAGAAGGCAAAACACAATAAGGACTACACATTACTTCAAGGAATGAACAAGCCTATACCTTTGGTATTCAACATGACCCAAGGCATTTAGATATTTTGCAAAGACAAATACTTCAGAATACGTGGCAAAATGTTCATGCTAAATATGTTATTCGTGGTAAATGTAGCAGCTCAAATACGAGAATTTCAGTTAATTGCCAGTTCTTAGGAAAAAGAGGCAAGGTAACAATTCCTGTTAAAGAAATTAACTTTGCCAGTAAATAATGAAGGTGCTTTAAGAAATAGGGTAATCTGAAAAAGCTTTAAAAAATTTTGCAGAGGGTTAAAAAAATGAATAATCCCAAATCTGCTCTTAGTCAATTTACAAAGAAAAGACCTTCCAGAAAATTGACTCTAAGCAGCATTTTCCATCAGCATTTTAGATGTCTCAGCAGAATACAGAATCCTTTACTCCATGATGCCCTGAAAACTACAATGACTATAGTTTACCTGCACCCTGTATAGTTTTGAGGGACACAAACAAAATCTGAAAAATTCATACTGGAGCATAGAAGCACTTAGAACTTGTAGCACATGCCAACAGCCTTGACCTTAAATAGATTATTTTAAGCAACTTGGAGTAAAGAAGAAGTGTGAATTTAGCTTTTTTTAGAATATGTTTTGAAAAACAGTAAAGACTGGCAGCATAGGATGAGCCATGTGCTGGGCTAGTGCACTTTCCTGGATCCCAGAAATGGGGAACTGTGGCACTTCCTCACATGCTAAAGAGGAGAACAGAAACACTTACTGCTATGTAATATGCACCATGTATTGTTTTCCTGCAGCAGTAATTCTGGCAGTTTGAACATGCAGTTTGCAATGCCTTCTCAAGTATTTATCACTGCTTCCCTTGCCTTCTGTCCTCCCAGGTACACACGGCTGTGCTTGCACATGTACACACAAATACAAATATCTGACTAAAAAGGCAATGCACTGAGATGCCACATTTATTTTTCCAGGCAACCATTTAGCACATAAAGGGAAAGCAGTGTGCTGCATGCTTACAAAACCTCATGGACTAGCTGATCTAGGGCAAATCATCTCAAATCACTTAGAGCAAAGATAATGATTTTCTCTCTATAATGCAATCAGCATGCTGCTTAGAGCACAAATTTGCTGGGGTGCTTGCCAGCAGAACAAACCTCACCCACTGAAGTATATATCCAAATCAGTATTTCAATTTAAAACAAAGATTTCTCCAAAGAAAACAACTGAGTTCAGAGAAGAATTTCCAAATCTTTGTTCAGATTTTTAGAATATTTAACACCATTTTTTCCACTTCTAAAATCCAGTTACTGTGAAGATGAAACTTATATTCATTTATTTCTATTAAGAAGTAGGATATGAAGGCATAAAACACAATATCTAGAGATGTTCTATTTTTCCTCACTACATCCTGCTTCTTTGCTGATGAAGCAATGCTTTGTGCAATGGAGCAGATAGGAACAACATTAACAGTCTAAAGACCAGGGGAGCTAGAGCAGCTCTTTGGGGCCACAAATTAGTAAGTACAACACCGCAGGACAGAGACTGTGAGGTTAGTTTGACTTTTTCATGATACTAAGGATACTACAAATGAATATAAAAGATACTCAGTCCCTCCTCTGTCCTGTGCAAAACACTTTGATATCAAATTTTGAGACTATCAGCTCAAACATTGCTCAAAGGAAGTAAGTTAACCTCACCCATCCCTGGGGAGTCTGTTCCAGTGTCCAACCATCCCCAAATGAAGAACCTCTTCCTGATATCCAACCTAAACTTCTCCTGACACAACTGCAAGCCATTCTCTCTGGTCCTGTCACTGGTCACCACTGACAAGATGTCAGTGCCTGCCCCTCTGCTTCCCTCACAAGGAAAGTATGGAACTGTAGTTGGTGATGAGGTCTCCCCTCAGTCTCCCCCAGACTGGACAGACCAAGTGACCTCAGCCACTCCTCACACATCTTCCCCTCAAGGCCCTTCCCCATCCTCGTGGCCTCCTTTGGACACTCTCTAATGGCTTCATGTCTTTTTTATATTGTGCACCCCAGACTGCCCCAGCACTGGAGGTGAGGCTGCCCCAGTGCAGAGCAGAGGGGACAATCCCTCCCTTGCCCAGCTGGCCATGCTGTCCCTGATGCCCCCAGGACAGGGTTGCCCTCCTGGCTGCCAGGGCACTGCTGGCTCACATTCACCTTTCCATGGAGCAGGACCCCCAGGTCCCTTTGCACAGCGCTGCTCTCCAGCCTCTCATTGCCCAGTCTGTCCATACATCCAGGGTTGCCCCATCCCAGGGGCAGAATCTGGCTCTTCACTTGTTAAACTTTGTACAGAGAATAAGCAAGATGGAGACATCATCCTGTTACTGCTAAGCCTACAAAATAAAATAATAAAACTAAAACCAAAACTAATAAAGCACAAGATACAAGAGTAGTTCTTTAGATCCATAGCAAAATAAATAAATCAATTTTTTGACGCTATTATCACTAGTCAAATGTCTCCTGCCTGAGCATAGAATTTTTCACCTGGTGTAGCTGCTGACCTTCAAGAAAAACACCACCTGTCAATATCAATGTAGGTGTGCCAAGCCTGCTGTTCAATCCTCCAAATGAACAAAATACTGCTGGCAATCCAGGGATCGACCTTTTGCTTTAATCCTTCACTATTATTTCTCTATGTGGAATACTTTAGATAGATGCAGTTCTCCATTCCAAATCTTTTTTTCTTCATGCATAGATTTTTTTCTGTGTCCACAAACAACAGTACATGTTTTTTGTTGGCTTTTCCGAGCATATTCTTTCACATTATAAGCTACATACTAATAATGAAAGAGTGGTTTATTTAGGAGTAACAAAGTTAGATATAATATCTACTTACTCATAGCAAGATTAGAGTATGAATTTGGCCTTCCACAGAATATTCCCAAATCAAAATACATCAAATTAGATAGCAGAATCAAAAATAAGTACAGCTGAAAAGATCTAAATCTACAAAATTATTCCTGAGAGCAGTTGCAAATTTTCTGCATTGCCAACAACTAATGCTTCTGTCCTAGATGGTTCAAAGACAAAATATAGAAAGGGGCTTTTAAAAAACAAAACCAAAACAACCCACCCAAAAACAGAAGGCGAAGGTGAGTAATAGACATGCAACAGCATTTCTTCCTTCATTAAATGTTTACATAATTCCTCAAAAATTGCTGACAGGAAACTGCTTTGTTTTTCCTAGAGTTTCTTCTCATCCATGGAGGCTGCAGCCTGTCACCTTCCTAGCTATCCATGGCTACACACTACCTCTTATTTCCCAAATTAGATCCATTTATGACTCTGATCCATGTTTTTGTAAGCAGTTGAAAATGTTTTGTAACCAATTCATTATTTTGATCGGTGTTTACCTGACAATAGATTTTTATCATGATATTTCTAATGGTTAGCTGAAAACAAAAATATATTTCCTGTATTGTTTTTCCAAAGTGAACTGATCAAGGCAAGCAAACCCATGCTCCAACAGAGGCAGAGGGGGACAAGTTTGTCTCAATGTAATCTTAGAAAACAGGTCAAGAGGTTAATCTTCATATAACTAAGAGTTTGCTATTCTATAGCTTCTTGAGGAAAACAGCACCAGGATCCATAACAAGGATGGGTCTTCCAACAATGTGCAGGAGATGCATCCCATGTGCCCAGCCCACCTTGGATCCAGCCCCACCACAGGGAAACCTCAGGAGACAGGATCCAGCCCCAGAGATGGCCTCAAAGCAAAGTTCTGCCTTGCTCCCAGAGAGCAAAAGCCAAGCAACCCTGCTCCTGCACTGCCTGCTTGGATTGATCTCAGTGCAAATACCTTTTTTGCATAACACTATCAAATTTTAAATTGTAGAACTAATAGACTAAGACTGATAAGCCTAATTCTACATCTAACTTTAAATTTTTGGGCTGGGGAACCAGAGGGAAGAAAAAAAAAAAAAAGGAAAACTGGAAAAAACCTACACTCTTTCTGGAGGACTCGCCNCATCTAACTATAAATCTTTGGGCTGGGGAACCAGAGGGAAGAAAAAAAAAAAAAGGGGGGAAAACTGGAAAAAACCTACTTTCTTTCTGGAGGACTCGCCTTCTGGTCATGAACAAAGCCTAATTCTAGCCTTCCTCTGAGATTCTCACCCAGCCTCTATGGAAATAAACTAGCACAACAGAAGACAAGCAGAACTCAATTGCATTTACACTGCAGAAAACTCCAGCTCCTTGTATTTTGTGGCAAACACAAGTAGAATTTTAAAACAACGTTGCAATTCATTTTGAAATAGCAATAGCTTTAAATCTTCAAACAACTGTTCTTTATTGAAAATTAAATTTAGGAGTCCACTAAGCTTGAGGTCTATCAGCTTTACACTCATTAGTGAAAAGTGCAGATTTAATTCCATGCCCCATATTTAAAGAGAAGGAAACTCAAGAGCTCGCCGTCAATAAGTCAACACAAGCCATACAAATTCTAGCAGCAACATCACTATCAAGAACACAATTATACACAACCAATTTGCATTCTGTAAACAGCAAGAAAAACTACAATAGTTTTGCAGCTGTAAGCCAAATAAACCCTCAATTTCCAATATTAAGAAGTCCTCTATCTAAAGGTGAAAATTGTCTGACACAGTAAGATAAGCTATGCTACTGATTTTGCTGGTTTACTGGAAAATCATTAGACTCAAAAGGTTAAATGGGTGTTGAATTAGGAGCAGATTGTTAAAATTTGATTTAGGAGGCACAGTATTTCTTATTGCATGGTGAACAATGAGAGGGTGTAAAAGTCATTCAATCTCTTGAACCAGGCTCTTCAGTAGATGGGAAAAGCAATCTCAGTTTGTTAACTGAACCATTTTAATGTTATCCATCCTTACAACATCCTTTCTAACGTACATAAAATATTTCCCACATAAAGTAAATAATAACTTACTTTAATAATGTGGCAAGGAATTAGTTCATTATATTAGTTACTAGTCTTTCTGTCTTGATTAATAGTTAGGGTTAATTATAGCATACAAGAGTAGGAGTCAAAATATGTCAGGTTTAATAGCTTCTTGAAAATGTGACATAATATTGATATGCCTGGTAACACTGAAATTATGTAGCCTCTAAAACATGCATCACATGAAAGACAAGAAAAAACACCACTATAAAATGAGAAATTATTACTGCTAATGCAGGAAAGATGTTGGGATGAAAATGGAAATACTGGACAAAATGCAAAGACAAAAAGCTGAAGGGAAAAATAAAACTAGGAGGCTGATGGAGAACTGAGGGTTTCATACAAAACTGGAAGAAATAACTACCTCTCCCTCAAGAAACAGGGAAAGAAAACTAACAGAGGTTAAGAGAATGCAACTGTAAGAAACAGAGCTAAGTCAAACTACCTTAAAACCAAGATGAAGCAACTAGACTAAAAACAGCTGAAACATATTATCCCTGCAACAATTTGACATGAATGAAGCCTGAGAAAAGGTCTAAATAATTTATATACCAAGGCACAAAAATCAAGTTTGGAGTGTTCAGGAAACACTCAACCCTGGCATCTGAAAAAAAGGATCAGTCCCCATGCTGCATATACTGCTAAGTGCTTTCCACATGGAATGCACATTCCCTTTGGAGCTCTTCAGGCACCTTGGACACAAGGGTCTGGAATGGTGACACTTGATGAGCATCTCTTCCTCATTTAATCAAAGCAACTCCACTCAGGGCAAACTGCATTTCCAACTCTCACTTAGAGAAACCAGGAAGAAATTGAGATAGCAACATATATTACCTGCCATAATTCCATTTTTTTTAAGGCCAGCCTAAATGAATGCTACAATGAAGAAATAATTACAGCAGTCACTGTGTTAAAGGTCTGAATATTAGACTGTGGACAGCATAATCAAACAGGTGTAGAGAATATGACTCTTCCACCAAACCAGACCCAACCCAGCAGCAATTTCTGCAGTTTCTTAAGTAGAAAAGGTCACTCACTTTTCCTGAGAGAAGTCAGTATGCAGGAGGCAATGCTATTACAAGAGACAGCAGGTGCCCTGCTACCAGAGAGGGAAAAGAGCCATGGAAGGCACAGCACATGATGTACAATTTGAAAAAGCACTCTTCGAGACATAATTGCAAATATTCCAATTCCACCTTCAGCAAGCAAAGAATCCATAAAAAAGATTTTGATATTTTCTTTCATATTCATCACCTTTCAAACTAGTGTTTTCTCTAGGCACCTTTTTTCCCTGACCCTTTACTGATCCTCTTGCCTTGTGTCTCAGATCAACCAGCATTATTTCATTCACATTGCTACCAACAAAATAAAATATTTTCTAAGTATCCAGTAGCCATGAATGTTGTTAGAGCATGATTTAGCAGTATATTCAACACACTTTTGGGAATGTCTGCTGCTGAAGGAGCACTTCCACCAACTGTTGCTACTGTGCCAGATAACATATTCATAGAATCCTATGAAAAGCATGGAAGAGGGGTGAATATTAGCCTTCAGTTCCTGGAAAACAAACCTATTCTGTTGTTTCACTCTCAGTCAGCTGCAGCAGCAGAGCAGAAGTACACACAGCACAACTGAGTCTGTTATTAATGAGCAAGAACAAAGAACAAAGTGACTTCAAGACCTGCAATAGCTCAGTCAAACTTCTGCCTTCCTGAGGTCTCTAGGGGATAAAACAAGAATTACTAAAGAACAGTGTACCACATTTCAGCACTGTGCTAATCCTTAATTAATGCACAACCTCTCTCCCTGCAGAAACAAGTATCTGAAATAATGCTTTCATTAGTATTGCTGTAATCATCATAATGATGCACTTTTAAAGGTAGCTGTTTTATTTCACACTTGTTTCTTCTCCTGAAGGATGTTTCTCTACCTTGCCATTGGTAGATTGCAATGAAAGACCTTTTTCAAGCTAGTGAGATCAAAAAGTAGGATTTTCAATGCTTCAGAATGTTTTCCCCTCAAAAAAAAAAACAAAAAAAAAACCAAAAAAAACCCAAAACCACTAAAAAACCATCAAACAAACAACCAAAAACGAACAAAAAACCCAAATCCACAAACAATACAAGTGAACTTATCCCTAATAGACCTAAAAACCTATCCTGAAAAATCTATAAATAGTCCACAATAGAATAGAAGTGTTCCTAGCCTATCCAGCCGAAGATACAAGGTTCCTAGCTCAACACAAAACCGTCTAATAATTTCAATATTCATATTCTTCTTGGCTTATTTTGATTAACCATCTCTCTCATTTATCCTCAATACACTTGATGTAATAAAGCACACTGCATTTTATCTCTGAACACATATTTTTCATTTCCATAAATATACTTAGCACGTACTTTATTTTCCATTTTCCACCACTTTATCATTTAGTCTCATCCTTGAAAAAAAATAACCTCAGTTCTATTATTTTACCAGTTCCATGACATCCGAAAACAAGTGTTTTAATCATGTGAAAAAACTTTCTTTCATTCACTTAGCTCTGTAATTTTAACCTGTTTTGTAATCTTTGGACAGTTTTGCCACTGAAGAGAATATTTAATATAATTAGTTTACATACAGTGCACACCTCAGCCATCTACAAAGTCAATGTAACACACAGCAATGTTGAGTTTGAATTTGAGTTCTCATCTGAAATGTGTCCTACAGTAAGGGCATAACCTTAGAAACCTTTAGCTCACAGCACTCTCAGTGAAGTCAGAGTGAATGGCATCTGGGAATAGTTTGGGGAGCCTTATAACTTTTCTGCCTCTCAGCTATTCTAACCTACATTACTGGTAGACAAATATGAATTGCACACAAAGTGTAAGCTGATGCATTGCTGACATGAAACTAGAAAATAAATTCTTTGGCATAAAATTTTAACTAATAAAGCAGAATGAACTTTACTACAAAACTTTCATCTTAAATAAGAATACCAGCAAACAAAGCTGCAATTTAATATGCATCTCAACCACAAAATCTAATGCCACCAATAAGGACAAAAATGACAAGATAGCCATGTGATACAGTAACTGGTAACAACAGGAAGGAATGTTATTTCTGGCACTGCACTGTTCCAAATCGAGTTCATAGTAAAGTCAATGGGCTACATTTGCTGAACTTGGTTCCCATTAAGCTCTGTAATTTGAAAGAATTTCACTAGCATTCACCATTCCTCATAAAACTTTAAACGAAAAAAGGTATATTGACACAGATTGAAAG